>JAUYWV010145222.1:0-10364 GCA_032274565.1 Nematoplana nigrocapitula | reverse complement strand
TCTCAAGAAGGTTATAGTAGATCTTGGAAGTCCTTTCCTAGAGGACAGTAACGATATGTTGACACTTGACAGCAAAGCTGTCATCAACCAGTCAGATGTAGACAGTTTCAAGGGTGTGTATGACTTGGGACAGCATCGGTATGAAACATTTGTAACTAAACGCATCACAACTCAGACAAAGTCGGTTACACAGCCTATCAAGAACAAGCTGTCGTTCTTCTGGAAGTCGCAAAGTCTTTCAAAACAGAAAAGTCAGCTATCTGCATTGAAGGACGACAGTGCACTGTTCTCTAGGTTGTACATCGCCTGCCAATCTCGAGAGGGAAAGCTTGAGGAGTTCTTCAAGTTTGAGAACCAATCATGGCCACCTTCTCTGTCAAAGTCAGGGGGGATGAGATTAGGTACGAAGTCTGACTTGCTCTCTCCCCTGGAAGGTCTATCTAACTCTGACCACACAGTCCCTCAGGTTACTGCAGTTGCGTTGGATGGTGCTATGGTGGTGCACTCTCTAACTCCAGTTTCTTCAAGGACCGTCTCTGACTATGTTACACAAGTCTTTGTGCCCCACAATCAAACCATCTTGAAAAATGTAGATATCGTTTTTTATCTCTACAATGAACAAAGTCCCAAGACATTAACCAGGGAGAAGAGAGGCAGTGTAAGGAAAGTAACTCTCACCACCCAGATCCCAGGAAACTGGCAGAGCTTTCTCCGCAATACTGGCAACAAAACTGAGCTGTCTTCTCTTCTTACTAAACATGCTGCAGGAATTGAGGAGGACAACAAACAAGTGCTCTGTACTCTGAACGAGTAAGTAGTCTGTAACGCAGCAGTGATGGACAAGTCCTTCCTGGAACCCTGCACCCATGAGGAAGCAGACACACGTACCATGCTGCATGTCATAGATGCTGCCAACAAAGGCCACCAACGCATCCTCATCAGAACAGCAGACACTGATGTTGTTGTACTTGCTGTGGCATGTTTTCACCAGTTTAAGACCTCTGAACTGTGAATATCATTTGGGACTGGAAAGACTCAAAGGTACATAGCCATTCATGAGATCATTGCTGCTCTGCCATCAATCAAGGCCCAGGCTCTGCCATTCTTCTATGCTTTCACAAGCTGTGATGCGACATCTTTCTTTGCCGGGAGAGGCAAAAAGAGTGCATGGGAGACTGGCATTCTTTCCCTGAGGTCACAGAAGCTTTTTTGTCACTGTCAAATCCACAATGTCAGTTGACGGAGAACTCACTGGCACTCATTGAACGATTCGTGGTGCTGTGGTATGATCGCACCATTGAGTTATCCAATATCAACGAAGCAAGGCAGCAGATGGTCTCCAGGAAATCAAAGTCTCTGGAAAGCATTCCTCTTATAGAAGCAACATACTATGAGAGCAGCGTTCCAAGGAGGCATGTGCGAGGTCAATCCCTGGAAAAAGACAGCCCAGCCTTGCCCAGCACATCGCTCTTTGGATGGGAATAGGATGCAGCATGTTTCAGGTAGACACCAAAGTAGACTACCCTTCAACAAGCACATGATATGTGCTATGAACTTATATGCTGCAAATGTAAGAGATCTATGTAAATACAGCAAGACACAGCTCGAATGCATTGCGTTGTGCAACTGCGAAGTGGACTGTTTCTAAACTTATGAACCTTAAACTGAAGCTTTTTGTGACTTAAGTATCCTACCACTTGATAAATCAATAGTATTCATTATGGTTTTGTGTGATTATGAAATTCAAAGTTATGTGACAAACGACAAAACAAGTTGTTTTGTCGTTTGTAAAGATGATCGCTGTTATTCAGTCTGTTTACATGTTGGAATGAATGTTCAATGTTAACTTTGTGTTTATTGTGTATATTCAGATAAATACTTTCTCAAGAACACGTGTATTAAATATAAAAAATTTGATCCATTGTGGGGGAAAATTTCTGGTGGTCTCCAGCCGATTAGACTTACCCTGGGCCGAGATGTCGAAAGGACCGGCAGAAAATCGATGATTTAAAAGGCAAAGGCTGGTCTGATTGAATGAAATATGAGAATCAGTACCAGCAGATACCCCTATGCTTACCCTTATTTCATTTGATTTACCTCAATAAAAGCAAAATTGCCTAAAAGTCTATATTTGCTGGGCCAAGGGTCAGTCCGGCCCTGCTGTGGCCACCAGAGGACTCTGACAGCTTGCTTCCCTATCCAAAAAATGTTCACGTAGGGTTACTCTATAACTGTGCCAAGTTTCATGCTTTTAACCCAAAAATGCACGATATTAGGCTTAGATCCTCCACTATTACAATTAAAGACTGATATAGAGGTATCAGCTTTGAAGCTCAGTGCATATTGAAAATATGTTAGTTATTATTGTAATTGGACGTTAGATTTCCGAGACGATTCATTTAGTTAACACAGCGTCTTTAGCAAAACACGTTGTATGTCGTTTTACAGACAATGACAATCCATAAAACGGGTTAGATTTACAGCTGTACTTCTATTTATTTGTGATCCCGTGGAAAGTTTAGCAGATCTGCAACATTTATTTGAGCTGTTATTAGAAACTGTGGAACATTATGTTACGCGAGCCATTACGGTATTATGTGTGGCCATGTGTGGGTTCACAGACGCGGCCAATTTGTTTCCAGGTAAAGTCTTTCCTCACTGAACGGGAGGACACCAGGCAAGGAGGGAAGAACATAAATAAGTAAGCTCAAAGATCGTCCTGCAAAACTGAGACAAGCCGACACATAGCGAGGCGCAGCAAGTGAATAAAGTCTGCACAGAAAGCGACACACATTGGCTGATGAATTCACAGAGACATGTACGTGCAATGACTGTGTAAATCACTACAGAGAGCGACGTGCAGAGACAAGAAGTTGAATGTATGATGCACAGAAACTTAAGGAATGATATATTGTTTGAACTCCTACTAGATTAACACGGTTCTCTGCTGTCGTTTTCCCGTTCCGCTCTGTTTATGTGATTAGTTTTTTACTTGAAATTATATATCTACAACGTATTGAGACATGGCTGCCTGGAAAGGACATACTGCAAGGCAAAGTGGAAGGCACGCGTGAAAGAGGAAGCCCGCAAAGAACCTGGCAGTCGGACATCGATTAATGGGTTTGGATGCGATCTTCAAAAAGCAAAACTGACTTGACTGTCCTTGTACCACTTGTCTCCATATGTCTTTGTGAAAGTGTTTTTTCTACCTCATTGACAATTAAGTTGATGGCAAGAAACAGACTTCCTGACAAGAATGACATGTGAGTAATACTTTCGCAGACGACTCATGACTTGATGGATCTCGTCCCAAGGAAGCAGTGGTAGCCCTGTTATTGAGTTTGCGACATATGAATATTTTGATCCGATCCTGTTGTGTCTATATAAGCCCTATATATGCAACAGTAATTAATCAGTACAACACTACAACATGATGTTGATAATGTAAGAAATTGTTTTATGTTTACAATAATGTAAACCATTTCTAGGTGAGTGTAAATCGCAAAAGCTTGCAGTGTGCTAAGGGGTAGCTGGTGCAAGAAGTTTAAGAGAGAGAAAGAAAGAAAGAATGAAGACACCTGTTTTTTATATTGAGTTGGGCAAAAAGAACTCTTTGTCACCAATGGATTATTAGACCCGAGTTTCGGTAGATTTGTCTCCGAAATGGCAAGGCGGATGGTTGTAATTGTAGGTAGCTAAGTGTTACCAATTGTTACATTTGCGAAAGTTTCTGCTTTTGATAGATATGTAGTCTTGTATTGAAGAAACACAATGTCAGGAGAGCTGGAGATACATCATTTAACTGATTTATGTAGTTTTACGCGACAATATTCTAGTAAAGCTCTGGAGATAGGGTGTGATATGTTTTGCCTATTGTAGTGGCGGAGTAAATTCTGGAAACCAGATACGTAGGGATGGGCCGGGATGACAAAAATAGCTTACCGGGTCGCGTGTTATCTGCTCCACAAGGTTTCCCAACTAGGTTTTCTACGGGCAACTTCTCATCGGCTCCAGGTATCAGGGTGAACCTATAAAGCACTACAAAGAATTCCTCAAGAGTATTCCCCAGTCCTTCCAACTCAATCCGAAAAGCTTTGAGGATCTAACTGCCGTCAGACCTCATTGGAGAGCCACATCCAGAAAAGCATGTAAGACGTTTGAAAGAACAAGGCAAAACAACGAAATGTTGAAAAGATGAAAGCGAAAAGAGCGTAAGCCAATTTTCAGCGAGAGGCCACCCACTATCCTACGCTATCGATGTCCACGGAGGTTGTGCCCCAACTCGCAGAATGTACAGCCATCTGCGGCCCAAAACAAAAAGAAGCTGTGATTCAGGAACAATGATCACATCCTCTTCTCCGAGGGGACCAAACAGAAAGAAAACGTAGATGGATAGAGCAGAACAATGTAGGACTGCGTCATAAGGGAAACCAGGAAAGCAGTAGTCGAACTAGAGACACGCCATGTTTGTGGAGAGGTGAAAGTAGTTTCAATGAATTCAATGGATCTGGAAATAAATGGGTATTGATTAGGTCATTCTATGGACGATGACTGGTATAATTATTTAAATAACAATCTATCAATCTATAGGACCTTCCATGGATATTTTTCATAGAGACTGTGGTTCGAACAAGGTTGAATACGCGACAGAGTTGTTCTTTTGAGAGTAAAAATTTTCAAAATCTGATGATCATTTGTACTTGTTTTTTAAGAAACGTTGGTGCAAAACGTAAGTGATATATATAAATGGTCTACTATGATTATGCATTTGAGAGGGTAAATATCTAGGAAAATAGTCTTACGAGTAATTGGAATGGTGTATTCTTTTGTGGTTGCTAAAATTACAACGGATTTGGTTTATTGAATATGAATATTAACAATATTTTCTAAATTAAATTTTTGTCATACTTTTTGGATTTAGAATTGTAGTTTCGATGTGAGATCCACCTTTTGTTCCTACAACAACAATTTACGAACATCGTAAATAAAGAAAATAGCGTTCTATTAAACAATCGTACCATTTTGTAATATGTTTATCTAAAAACAATTTCGAATACTGTTTAATGTTACGACATACTACTAGCGTTTAATTTTAATGATATGAATAGAAATGTTCCATGCTAAGCTGGTGTGCTATCTAACACAATATTCATTAATCAGCCACTTGAATGTGGTCAAAGATTTGATCATGGTCTAGAAAAAATAAAAGTCCAAACATAACAATCTTAAAAAATGTATAGTCTCCTGAGGGTCTAGAGCAGGGGTCACCAACCCGCGGCCCCCGGTACCATTTTGAGATCAAATTACTCTGCGGCCCCAATTGTCAATTTCTTCAAGGTGAATATTAAATCTTTTTTTCTAGCCATCACAATAGTTTTACTATTATTTTAGTGAATGTTACAAATAAAAGTTGTTTTGCCTTATTCGCGTTTTTTGGTGTTGAGTTTCTTTCTGTAAGTGTGGTCCCGGCCTTCGCCAGAGTTGTTAGTGAGGCCCTCCGTCCAAAAATGTTGGTGACCCCTGGTCTAGAGAGATTTTGGATGCAAAACGGTGGTTGTTCGGGAAAATCAGATTCCCTGTGATAAAATTGCTAGTGTATCACTAATACATGTTTGCTAGCAAATAAGCACGCAGAGGTCAATAGGAAAACCGTAGTCGATATAGAGATACACGAGTATAGTGGAATACTGAAAGCAGTGTCAATGAAAGATCTGGATCTGGATCAAATGGGTACTGATTAGGACATTCGATGAATGATGCCAAAGATGTTTTTAAGGATAGTGAAATTTTAGTATTTGATAGGTGTGGGAAACATGTTCAGGTATCATTACTTAAATAACAATCTATAAGACCTTCCATTGATATTTTTCAAAGAGACTGTTGTTTGAACAAGGTTGAATACGCGACAGAGCTGTTCTTTTGAGAGTAATAATTTTCAAATAATAATGATAATAAACGTTTATTATAATCAACTACAATGAAAATCGAAAAACAAGTAAATGCTAATTATTTGTACTTTTTATTTAAGAAACGTTGGTGCTAAACGTAAGCGATATAAATATTCTACTATAGCTATGCATTGTTAAGGGTAAATATCTAGGAATATATTCTTACGAGTAATAGGAATGGTGAATTCTTTTGTGGTTTCTAAAAATAGAACGGATTTTCTTTATTGATTATGAATATTAACAATATTTTCTGTATTAAATTGTTGTCATACATTTTGGATTTAGAATTGTAGTTTCGATGCGAGATCCACCTGTTGAACCTAAAACAGCAATTTACAAAATAGGAAAGAATATCGAATATAATTTACATTTACGACATACTGCTAATGTTTAATTTTGATGATATGAATAGAAATGTCATATACTAAGCTGGCGTGCTATGTAACACAATATTTATTAATCATGCGCTTGAATGTGGTCAAAGATTTAATCGTGGTATAGTCAAAATGAAAGCCCAATGATCAGCAACTTAAAAAATATGTATTCTATAACGAGCTGAGGTCTGATTGGCTGACCTACTTATTACACATCCTTAGCTTACGACTAACATTGCATTTTCTGATGAGTACAAATTCATTTTTGCAAACCAAACGGGCGTCTAACCGTTCAGAGAAAATGTGGAAAGGAACTTAACCAGCGAACTATGAAGTACTCTCTTTCCTAAAACTATTCGAGCTGTGTCCATAGGTGCATAGGGGCACATAGTACTTATTTATTGCTTCTTGTTGGTGTCTTCCCGTTTGGCCTATTCCCGTTTGGCCTAATACATAATTTCCTGTTTGGCCTAAATAAAGAATAACGTATTTATATTTGAAGCATGTGGGGTTCACAAAAGTTAAAAGGTTTGAAAGTTAAAAGTTAGCTATGCGCTTTAAAAGTATACTAAGAGTCAATCATGCAACTTCAGCGTACCGCCGTTGACCGGTTTATTGTTGTCTCCAGCCCAACCTGCGCACACAGCGCATGACTGTGTGTGTGTAGGCCGAACGGGAAAGCTGTGTTAGGCAAAACGGGACACATTACTAGCCTCAGACTGATTCATCACTGTCGGCCTAATAATAATAGTTAGGCCAAACAGGGTGAATCCATTACACCTTCTACCTTCCTCCATGACTGCGGACCTCCCTGCACTCTTCTATTCACTTCTCCATCTGTACTTCATATTCTATAACACGAAGCTAGAGCCATTTCTTCAAGTGCACATCGTCATTTAATTTTTATTTGAATTATGTTTCGAAATTGTTTTTTATAGATATTTCTATACAAATTTCGTGACTTTATTGTGAATCAGTATTTCAATACCTAAATGCAGTAAATGGTATATATTTTTGTCGGTAAATGGTTAAAGTGATAGTGACTGTGGTATACAATGTAAGACGCTCCTACAGATAATATTTTATTGGCGATAATGTCTAAAAGGAATTTGTGTACACTGTTTGAAGAAAAAATAAAATATACATTGATAATCACGTAGCACTACATATATTTAGTTTTATGAGAATTTTGAAATGTCTCAAGCAACCATTAAACGCGTGCTTAAGAATCGAAGAAATTCCAATAATATTTTCCAATTAAACTACAATTTCTTTGCAATAATTAAAAACCAGTTGGACGTACACAAACCACTTGGAGTTTATAATTGTAACAATATACGAGTAAAAGAATACCAATTATGCGTGGAACTCGGCTAAGTAATGTAGTTTGCCGGAGTAGTACCCCGCCTTCATTTACCCATTTCAACGCATATTAGCCAAACAAGGAAGCAAAACAATGTACAACATTTTTATTCCATATAAAATACAGCAAAACTTTTATACTTGTACAGACGCGTACATATTCTAACCATGCTTTATTGTGAGCAAAGCGCATGACTGTTTTCTCCCAGTAGCCCCTGAGAAAAATATAATGCAATCCAACACCAGGTCAACTAGAAAGCCTAATAGTTATATTTTTTGTTTTCTCCGAGTTGACATTTAATATGTCGGTGCTTGTCTCAAGTACAAATAAAAATAAAACTTCACTGCCGGCATTGACGTCAGCGTTTTGTTACTGCAAGGCTATGCCGACTTGTCGAATCCCGATAAAGTCAAATACTCGCTCTTCATTTCAGAGGTTATTTTTTACATGTGATGGCTATAGAAGTGGTTGGGAATCAATGGAGTATCCTATCTGTACAGTACTTTACCGACTTCCTTCACATCCCATCCTGCTCTCCTGTTGCGGCTTCGAATAACTCGGCTATAGTTTAGATGTAGTTCGTTATACTGTGAGTAAGTTTGCTTGTGTCTGTCTCCCAGGTCTACAAAAAATATTTTCCTGTAGCTAGCTTATAAGAGCATCCTCTGCGAGTGTTTGGTTTCATTCATATGGGACAGATGATTTATTCGCCTCAATGGTGCTTTTTATCTAATCAGAAAACGAAAAATGTTGGAGCAGGAAAATAATCTTACTTAGTGATATTTAAAACTGCATTGTTATTTAAGCTAAATGTTTTGCTTTTCAAAATACAGTCATTATTTAACTAATATTAATAAATATTGTATTGTGTATTTTTTTCAAAAAGTATTTGTAATTATTTACTTGTAAAACGTTAAATTTTGACGTCTGTTTTAAACAGAATATTTATTTTTGCAATTAAATGCAGCACAATGGGGTACCATCGTCCAAAAAAATACCTACATCAAATGTGACCAATGGCGGTCGTATTAATAGTCTCTCTATACATGTAAGGATTAAAAAAAACAAATGCGATCTCAATATGCTTCCATTAGTTATTTCGTATTATTGAATCGACTTTGAACAAAACGTGATATACCCACCGACAGGCAGACAGGCCCATTTATATAGTATATATAGAGATACTACAGTAGGACGCATCTAAAAATTGTAATAGTTTGTATTAACGCAACAAAATAACGCAAAACTGTAATTTAACAAAAACTTAATCCAGATTAACAATGACTGTTACCATCACTTTCTTCTTTTTCTACAGGGTTTCTCCATCCACACTTTCGACGCCTGCTGAAGATGTAAAGGTGGCACAATATTAGAACTTCGGGTGCGACCTTATGTGTTCATCTGACGAGGATATATATTCACTGAGAGCCTTATCGGAGCTGTGGCCAGTATGTTTCTCTAATCACTGGCATTGGTACGAACCTATTAAACATTCGAGAAATCCCGGTTCTTCTCAAAGAATGCAAAATATATCTGCAGACATGTTCTCCTTCAACATTGTTTTCAACGTACAGTATGCTGTCAACATGTGCAGCAACATAAAAAATGTATTTTTCTTGTCACGCGATCGTCTTGCGTCGACTTTGATATTATCAGTAAACAGAGGTATTTTGACAAAGGAGCAACCGGACATCTTTCACCCTTTGTCTCCAGCATTTTTAAATTTTTAAATTTCTCATTGATGCGCATTACTGTAATGCTCTGCGTATTCAAAATATCTGTCACAATTTTTCATTATTGCCAAACTTGAACATATCTCGTTGGATGTTTCTGTGCTCGCCAGCTCTCAAAGTCAAATTAATTCCTATAACACGGCATTTCTGCAGCCTAAACCTTTCCCATAGTTTTGTCTCCATATTGTTAGTAACTATTTCGTCTTTCTGCTGATTGTATCCCAAACCTTTTCTTCGTCTATCTTTCATAACATTTTCTAGGCAGTTGCGTATACGGCAGAACTGCGGCTCGCGCAAAATATCATACTTTTAATATTGGCCGTGCATGTGACATAGAAGAGTCTAAAGATATTCGATCAAGGTTTTAGACCGATTGAGCTCTTTTCACGATGTTCAAGGTTCAGAGATAAAGTTGGTAACTAAGTATTCAACGTGTCAATTTTCCACTCATCCAGTGACTTCATCGGAACTTTGTGCAACCTTAAACGCAGCTTCCTGTTTTTCCGATCTTTTCATCGCTGGTACACGCAAACTGTTCTTCGTCTCCATCTTGATCGTCATACACTTCTAAATCATCGGCAATAATCTCTAGAATATCATTGAAATGGTTGTCGTACATTCTGAATTGACACATCTTACTATACATACACACATTGTTAACCTTCTAATTACTATGCGGTCGCTAGCGACCCCAGAACACATTTATAATTTTTATAGTTCTGAACTAAATGTTTTTCTGAAACCAAACGATCTAGCGACCATCCCAACCTTAATTTGCACTTTCACGAGTATCAAAACGTATTGACTGTGTTGAGTTACAGGCATACCTCGGAATCTTACTACTGGCTGGAGTGTATAGAGCAAGATGGGAGCCAGTGATACATCTCTGGAACCCGGAAAGTGGCCGCCCAGTCTTCGGCAGGTGCATGGCAAGGAATCGCTTTCA
>JAUYWV010145211.1:0-10364 GCA_032274565.1 Nematoplana nigrocapitula | reverse complement strand
CTTATGTATATACGAATGTGTTTACTACAACCGGAGAATCAGTTCAGTTACAAAATACAGAGAAAAACTATGAGACCACAGCGACCTCAAACGAAGTAATTTTCTGCCCATATGTTCTTATTGGTCAGTCTGTGTTGTGTGTACCGTCTTGACCATAGACACTCAGCTAATGGTATAGACGTAATTGGTTTTGTTTAACTCATGAATCTTTCTAAAAATACGTGTCATTTTCAGATCAACTAAAATGTTCATAACGGAGAAGTTGACATGTTGTCACATGTGCTTATTATATGTAAATTGATCTTTGTAAAATTGGCAACGAATTCGGAAAATGAAAATTTCCCATATCGTCTTTGCGTGAGCACAATTTTTAATTATCTTTTAATGCGTATTTGATTAGAAAGTCATCTGGTTGGCCTTTGCTGCTGATTTCACTCTATAATGTATAGTATTAACAAGATAACTACATGTAATGTCGTTTCTTGAGTTTCCTTTGCATAGAGCATCACCATAGCTTACGTATATTACCAAATACGGCCATATACGCCTCGCAAACCAATGTTTTAAAATTAGGATGAGTTTAGTAAAACATGCTACGCGCAATTATAAAATATATTGACAAAATGAAAACGCCTCCCATGATGAATATACGATTAACATAAAAACTATTATTTATCGGCCACCGCGTACTTCTACAAATATTTTTGGGCTATACTATAACGATTCATGATGATCTATGCTGATTCCTTTCCTGCTCGATTGTATTTTCCAGGTGTGTGTGGCTGTTTTTGTTGTCTGTGTGTCTTGACAAAAATGTGTCATAAAATAGCATGGTAGTCTTTCAAATGATTCCAAGTTCTGACGGGGCGAGTTGATAACTGGTGCGTTTTGTAGTACTTGTTTTACAGGTTTTAACGTTAATCTATCAGTTCTAAATTTGTCTAATCCATTAATTTTCTACATCAAAGTCAGGAGGTGTTCTAAAAGAACTCTGTAATACACTGCATTGAAAAAATGGAATTCTAATTTCCCACAGAAGAAGTTCGCCGACTACATTTAATCTTATCACTTCATTTTAAATTTAAACTATCCAATTAGGTAGAACTTAGGGCTGGTTTGCCAATTGCACAGGTGTCCTCGCAGGTGTCTTTACTTTGGCGGGGTCACCTATGCGACATACTGCATGTCTAGACAGCCTAGTCATGTTTTGGCCAGCAAGCACTGTATCAATAATAACGTTTGAATATTCGTAGAGTAAACCAAATATATGTATATATATGAATTTATTTTTTAAGAAAATTTGTTATCACGAAAATGGTAACATGTATTCCAGAAACTGTAGTTACCATAGTAACCATCTATCCTGTAGCTTTTTCGTTGTCCTGGCCACACTACTATGTCATTAGAATACATAAAATTCACCCATTGCTATAAATATGAATTTGGAACTTACCTGGTTGAGTAAAGTAACCAGTCGTATCTGGAATATGAGGAAGAAATTTTACTTTCAGTTTTTACCTCAAACATAGTATATTATCATAAAAAGTAGTCTGTGGATAAAAATTCTTTTAATAAAAATTGCCGACGTGTTTTTCAATTTAAATCTTCTTTATCAAGGCAGAATAAAAGCAAAAACAACTAAGTAAGATGAAGACTACATTAAATAGGTACAAGTAAATGGAAATCGGAGCAAACAGTTACAACTAATCACTCATGGCATTCTTATGAAGTGCTCCTATAGATTTAATCTTGGCACGACTACGTGCAACTCGGTAGCTGCATTTATCGAGAAACAACGGGTTTGCATTATTCGTCCTATGGACCTCACATACAAATATTCTAAGGTTTATGTCGTCTACTGTCTCTTCTTCGGGATTTAGACTTTCGACCCTATTTTTAGGAGGATTTGGAATTTTCTGTTGCTTACTCTATTAAGATGTTCCCTCTCTCGTTCCTTTCTCCACTTCCAAATGCTCCTGTTGGGATCTCGTGTTCGTTTTGTATTAATCCGATGTTGCAATAGCTATCCGTTGTAATTTGACTACCATCTTCTTCATAAAACTGTTCTATTTCTTCGGGAGAACTGCTTGCTGTTGGCGCATAAACTTGCATGATTTTTCAGCAGAATTTCTTGAATTGTCTTGAGTTTGAGTGTCTGCTGTTGATATATTTAGCTTCGATGATGCTGATTTTAAAGTTTTTATGTAATAAAAATCAAACTCATTGTTGTCCTTTTGGTGCTTTTTTGTGGTACAATGTATGTCTTCTTTTTTAGGGTGATGAGGCTTTCTTCTGGTCTTCTTACTTCGGATAGGCTTATTACACCCCACTTCAATCTGGTGTCAAGTAGTTCTTCTTCTGGTACTTCTATCATCGCGTCTTCTACGAGTGTCCTGACTTTGTAGTCTAAGAAGTTAAATTGTTCTTTTGTATATTGTTGGACCAGCAGCTTGATGACGATCTACACCTGCCTGTCCAACATTCACAGGGTGTCTGCCGGGCGAGGAAACAGAGTATTAATAGGAATCCGCGGAACGCTGGTTTTTCTTTGCCTTTTAAATTTTGTCTACTGTGTATTTTGGCCTAGTCTCCCACGCCGGCCGATGCTGGTTGGATAGGGATTTGGAATCAGATTTACCTTCTCTTATCCTTTGCCTGAAGAGGCATACCCTACAAGACAGCAGGAGGATTTGAAATCAGAGTTGCCTTCTCATTACATTAGTAAGTATAATTGCGAACATCAATTTACAAATTTATAGAAGCGAAACGAAAATCCACTTCTAGTGACAGAACCGTCTGATTTGAACATCACCTCTACATCGCCTCTAAGTTGAAGGGAAGGGTAGGTGGCAAAGTGTGGCCACAATATCTACGATTCCGACCTTCACTTCTAATAATTGGACGATCATAGTTATAAGATGGACATTACTGGACTACGAAATTCTCAAAATCATTGGCTATCATCGACGTAGCATTTCCCAAAATTTTATAGGTGCAATCCAAATTGTTTTTTATAATTCGCCGGATATTACGGCAAAGGAACAGCTCCGTATTAATTCCGGTCTTCTATATAACATGCTGAAAATAAGCAATTAGACGAAATGTTGTCAGATTTATCTGTATAAATATGACTAACTTCATGGAACTAAATAAAAAATTTTATAACCGTCGAAACATGGCGGAACCAGTGTTCATGGTCGGGGTATCTTTTCTGTCCTGAATCTTAGGTTCTTATTGATCTGTACTCCTTTATTTCCACATGGTTATTTCCGAGTTGTTTGTGTTTTCTATATATGTGTAACTGTTTTTGTTGTCTGAGTGTCTGGACAAAAAATGTGTCATAAAATTGCATGGTAGTATTTGAAATGATTCCAAGTACAGACGTGGCGAGTTGATAACTGGTGCGTTTTGTAGTATTTGTTTTACAGTTTTTCATGTTAATTGAGCAGTGCTAAATTTGCCAAATCCATTAATTTTCTACATGAAAAGTGGAGTGTTCTAAATGAACAGTTTAGTATCAATAATAACGTTTGAATATTCCTAATTGAAACTAGAGTAAACCAAATATATATATGAATTTGTTTTTTAAGGAAATTTTGTGATCACGAAAATGGCAACTTGTATTCCAAAAACTGTAGTTACCATAGTAACCATCTATCCTCTAGCTCTTTCGTTGTCTTGACCATCACCACTATATCATTAGAATACATAAATTACCTATTGCCATAAATATGAATTTGGAACTTACCTGGTTGAGAAAAGTTACCAGGCATAGCTGGAATATGAGGAAGAGATTTTACTTTCAGTTTTTACCTCAAACATAGTGTATTATATATGGAAAGTCTACAAATTAGTATCACTATCTTTTTTGCAACCTCAAATATTTATTTTTTTCTGTTGATTAACATGCGAATAAATATTGCTAGAAGATGTAACAAATGATATTTTTATATTTTTAATAAATCTGAAAGTTTTTGATAGTGAAATGCAGACTGTTGCTTCTTAATATTTCATAAACTTGAATAGAAATAGAGGATTTACCCTGCTGTTCAGATTATTCCTTAAACCATCGTCGGGTACTACATAAAAACGAAAATAATTTGCACAAATACTGTAATGACCAATTTGGACTATGTAAGAGAATGCTATGAATCAAGTGAGTTACATTATAAGCAAATGTGGTTTACATTTGTACATCAGTACATACCACAACCCAACAATGCTGGTCTCTATATTTACATAAATTTACATTAGTAAGTATTAATGCAAACATATCTCACCAATTTTATAGAAGCTAAAGGAAAATCCACTTCCAGTGACAGAACCGTCTGATTTGAACATCACCTCTACATCGCCTCTAAGTGAAATGATTGGTGGCGAAGTTTGACCACAATATCTACGTTCCCGACCTTCACTTCTAATAGTAAGTGAATCACATACACAACGTGAACATTTCTCGACATCGAAATAGTGAAAATAAATAGTTGTCATCGACGTAGCATTTCCCAAAATTTTATACGTGCAATCCCAATTGTTGGTATAGTTGCCCCCAACATACGGCACCTGAACATATCCGGTTTCGTTCCGGTCTTCCAAATAACACGCTGCAAATAAGCAATTATAGATGAAATGTTGTCAGATTTATCTGTATAAATATGACTAATTGCATGGACCTAAATATTATTTTTATAATCGTCGAAACATGGCGGAACCAGTGTTCATGGCCGGGGTATCTTTTCTCTCCTGAATCTTAGCGTCCCCTAAGCAAAATTCCTTATGTATATACGAATGTGTTTACTACAACCGGAGAATCAGTTCAGTTACAAAATACAGAGAAAAACTATGAGACCGCAGCGACCTCAAACGAAGTAATTTTCTGCACAGAGGTTCTTATTGATCTGTACACCTTTATTTCCACATGGTTATTTACGAGTCGATTGTGTTTTCTATATATGTGTAACTGTTTTTGTTGTCTGAGTGTCTGGACAAAAAATGTGTCATAAAATTGCATGTTAATATTTGAAATGATTCCAAGTACAGACGGGGCGAGTTGATAACTGGTGTGTTTTGTAGTATTTGTTTTACAGTTTTTCATGTTAATTGATCAGTGATAAATTTGCCAAATCCATTAATTTTCTACATGAAAAGTGGAGTGTTTTAAATGAACAGTTTAGTATCAATAATAAAATTGGAATATTCCTAATTGAATCTAGACCAAACAAAATATATACATATATGAATTTGTATTTAATGAAATCTGTCGAAAATGATCACATGTATTCCATAAACTATAGTTACCATAGTAACCATCTATCCTCTAGCTCTTTCGTTGTCTTGGCCATCACCACTATATCATTAGAATGCATAAAATTCACCTATTGCCGAAAATATGAATTTGGAACTTACCTGGTTGAGTAAAGTAACCAGTCATATCTGGAATATGAGGAAGAGAATTTCTTTCAGTTATTATTTCAAACATAGTATATTATCATAAAAAGTAGTCTGTGGATAAAAAGTGTTTTAATGGAAATTGCCGACGTGTTTTTAAATTTAAATCTTCTTTATCAAGGCAGAATAAAAGCAAAAACAACTAAGATGAAGACTACATTAAATAGGTACAAGTAAATGGAAATCGGAGCAAACAGTTACAACTAATCAAACATGGCATTCTTATGAAGTGCTCCTATAGATTTAATCTGGGCACGACTACGTGCAACTCGGTAGCTGCATTTATCGAGAAACAATGGGTTTGCATTATTTGTCCTATGGACCTCACATACAAATATTCTATGGTTTATGTCGTCTACTGTCTCTTCTCCGGGATTTAGACTTTCGACCCTATTTTTAGGAGGATTTGGAATTTTCTGTTGCTCACTCTATTAAGATGTTCCCTCTCTCGTTCCTTTCTCCACTTCCAAATGCTCCTGTTGGGATCTCGTATTCGTCTTGTTTTAATCCGATGTTGCAATAGCTATCCGTTGTAATTTGACTACCATCTTCTTTATAAAACTGTTATATTTCTTCGGGAGAACTGCTTGCTGTTGGCGCATAAACCCGCGGAACGTTGATGGGTCCCAGGACTCTGTCCTGGTGTCCTTCACGGCGGGTAGGGCTTTCATTAAGAGGGAAGTCAAGGATCCCATCCCGGTTCATGAGCGCACGCGCCGAGTTTACTTGACTGCGCCCAAGCCGGCGGGCCTATCCCGACAAGCCGAGACGCTTATTGCGCGACTCAGAAGCGGGCACTGTAGGGTATGCCCTGCTCACCTAAACCCGGGACTGTGCGCGTTCGGGGCGGTGGTCCCGCCTTTGTCGGTGCTGACGGAGGATCCCGTGGCGGTGGCCTCGTACCCGCGGGAGCTCCGGCTCCTCTGACGGGGGTGCCGCCTTTTCCAATCTCATCCCATCCAGACAACGTCATGACCACGTCGTAACCCTCGCGCACCACATCTTTCAGGGCGGCAAATGGTGCCGTGCCCGGCTCACGAGTCATCCTACTGTGTAAATTACCGTCAGTATCGACCAGAAAACGCATTGGACACCCTCTGGTCAGCCCTACTGCGCCAGTTTCACTGCAGTAACTGACAGTGGCGCGCAATCAAACATCTGGTCATTGAAAGAGTTCAATGCGGCGGGATGCCCCCGATCGGCGCTCTCACGGGTGGCGATTAGCCTTAGAGCCGCTAACACCTCAGCGATCCCGATCGATGGCGCATTCTTCGCAATGAAATGGAAAGATGTAACATCAAAATTCTTGGACTTGCGGAACATTGGTGGACTGGGCATGGACGGTTCACAAGTAGTAATGGTAGCACAATTTTATATGCGGGAAAGGAGAGTGGAATGAAAAGCAGCGGTGTTGGATTTATACTGTACAAAGAAGTAGCAAAGGCAATTCTAGGATATAACCCAATCAGCGACAAAATCATCACTCTGAGATTGCAGGCCAACCCTATAAATGTCACCATAATTCAGGTTTATGCACCAACATCTGAAACAACTGAGGAGGTGATAGATACTGTAGTTTCTACGACAAGATACAGGAAGCTAACATCCCACCAAGAGACATTGCTATCATCATGGGAGACCGGAACGCTAAAGTCGGGAAAACCAACCTAGCCAATGGAAATATCGGAAAATATGGCTTAGGCACACAGAATGAGAGAGGCGAGCGACTTGTTGAATTCTGTATAACAAATGATATGGCCATCGGCAACACCATGTTTCAACAACACCCCAGGCGCTTATACACCTGGACAGGCCCTGGAGATTGAGTATGAAATCAGATAGATTACATCCTAATCAAGAAAAGGTGGGGTTAAACCATTTTGAATGTTAAAACAAAACCGGACGCAGACTGTGACAGTGACCATCAAATGCTGCTCTACAAAGTAATGATCAGACTGAAATCTAGAAAAACTACTGCCCCACAAAGGCGCTTCGACATTTCATGCATTCCAGCTCAATTTGGAATTGATGTACAGAATAAATTCCTGCCACTTCTTGAACTCGCAGAAGAAGAACAAACTCAAAGTGAGCTATGGAGAAAGAGAGAGAGAGAGAGAGAGAGAGAGAGAGAGAGAGAGAGAGAGAGAGGAAATTGTGATCTCTACAGCTAATGCACACATCCCAAAAAACGGAGGCAGAAGCGTCCATAGATCACGAAGGAGACAATGGATATCGCAAGTAGGTGACATGCAACAAAGGCATCAGAGAACAAAACTGAATGGAGACAACTTAACAAAAGAGTTCAACAGAAGTGCAAGAAAAGATAAAATACAGTTTTTAGAAGCCAAATGCACCGAAATAGAAACGAGTCATGGAAATCTGCGAAATATGTTTGAGTTAGTAAAAGAAATCACAGGTATATGGGCTCCCAAGATCGATGTTATCAACGATGCGTATGGAACAACACTGACAGAAGCGGACGCGATCAAAAAACGTTGGGCAGAATACTGTGAAACGCTGTACGAAAACAAAGACGATGGGGAGCAGGACAAACATAGGAGAATCGAGGAGCACGAGAAAGAGCCACCACCCCTTAAAAATGAAGTTGAATGGGCTTTGAAACAGATACCCAACGGAAAAGCACCTGGAGTAGACGAAATCCCAATTGAGATGTGGAAAGCAAACTGGGGACATAGGCATACAGCTGATGTGGCGGTTATGCAAAAAAATATGGAAAACAGAAAATTGGCCGCAAGACTGGTGTAGAGGTGTGTTTTTGCCCTTTCCAAAAAGAGCAACTTGAAAGAATGCGCCAACTACCGTACCACAAATCTAATCTCTCACGCCAGAAATGTGTTGCTGAAGATTATCGTCAACAGGATGAAGAAAAGGTATAAAGAAGAAATAGGAATAGAACAAGCTAGCATCATGGAAGGGCGAAGAACAAGAGAACAAATAATAAACATGCGATTAATTATTGAGAAACATAGAGAACACAATATTCCTCTTTACACATGTTTTATTGACTATGCCAAAGCCTTTGACTGCGTGAGCCACAAACAAAGATGGGAACACTGTCAGGTCAGGTCACTTACTCTTACGCTGTGTATTTTGTAAATAACCCTTGACAAGCAAAAACAATGAGCGAGAAATGGAAAGAAATTCATTAATTTGTTTGTTTTGCCACGTTCATTTGAAATAAGGTTGCGCAGAATACGATGTGCGTATGACTTTAAACTACAAATTGCTCTGTTTCAATTTTCAACAAATTCTTGTCCTTCAATAGCACCCGATATGCTGCAACACCGTTCAATAGTGCGGGAGTATGCTAGAATATCTTCTCCTTACACAAACCTGTTAAATCTAGTTGACTATCTCTATTCCATGTTGCATTCGACAAAAAGCATTCAATACAAATAAGCGATATTACACAAAGTTTTACATACTATGGTTGCATTGTATGTCCGCTATCAGTAGGACGAGCTGAAACAAAAAGAAACATGATTATAAGAGTTGATGATGAAAGCTGAAAACATGTATCCACCGTGTAGATCTGCAGTGCTAGTAGGAAAGATGGGCACTTGGGTTATCCTTCAGAAAACGCGATATAGGGTGTCACTATTCAAGAGGTAATAACCACCAATGAGCTACTCCTCTGCAAGTGTTATCATATCAAAACGTAATCTAGGGATGTACACCAAGTTAAAAATAGGAACTAGAATTTGCCAACACAGATGGTACCGGTACGTGAAATTTGGGTTTTGGCCTAAGGACTATTAATCAATAATTGGTCTCCTCAGAAACGCCGTCATACCGCTCCCCTCCCTCACCAGGCCCCCACCCTCCACTCCACTTTCTTCTAAACAAAGAGTATAAATTGGTAAGAACGGACAACAATGCCATACACAAAGTACAAGTGAATATATCTTCTAAACTTTACATGTAGATGGTGTGCACCATTTTTAACGACCATGATACATCGTAATCCATGCTACCCAGAGGGAGTTCCAACATTAATGAATAGTGCGGTGAAGATGTTAAACGCATTGCTTAAAAAGGCGAACTTCCAACGTCCTGTACTTATTCGTTGCTCTTTTGGACACCATTTTGATGTTTGTGGCGTGAATGACAGCGTCCTATCGAGCATTATACCCAGGAACACTGCAGTCGGGTTAAAACACAACTTGACTCCGTCCAGCGAGACATCAGGCTTCCACTTTGTCTCGTGTGAGTCTGTACTGAAAAAGGTGACTTTGCACTTCTGGATGCTCAGGTTAAGCTTCTTCTCCTTACTCCAAGTTTGCACTTTCTCCACCGAACAGTGTAACTTTTCTTTCTACCTTTCATCTTGCACTTGTCCTGGGCACATACTGCTGCGTGTTCCGCGTACTGGCTCATGTCCACCTCTATACAAACCTTCTCTCTGATGGAGTTGATGCAGAACAAGAAGAGGAGGGGCGATAAAACAGATCCTGCTGGAGGCCCTATCTTATCTTTATAAACTTTCCTTGTTACCCGTTCACTATCACCTTTGCTCTTGGGTTATTCAGAAAACCCGAGATACACCTTACGAAATGCTTAGGGACGCCCATATCAAGCATGTTACCCAAAAAGACTTGTCTTCAGACGGCGTCATAAGCCTTAGAAAAGTCTAACAACGCCAATACCCCACTCAGATCCACTTTTTCTTTTTGTGCTCGAACCCGTCACTGATTTTCAGGCTGATCATTAGCACCAGATTCTCCGTTAATCTCGATTTCCTGAAACTTGCTTGTTCCGCACATAACCACCCACCATCTTTATAATAATAATAATAAAAGTTATTTTATTAAGTGAGATAAATGTACACATTTTGGATATAAAAAATGTTTCACATAATATGGGGATAAAAGTGTACAATGAACTAGAATAAATAA
>JAUYWV010145200.1:0-10365 GCA_032274565.1 Nematoplana nigrocapitula | reverse complement strand
GCTTTGTATTACAACTTTATTCATGTGTTCATCTGCTTTATAATACACACTTATTATTATTCATTGCCGTTGTTGTTATAATATAAAAAGTGGGGTCACAACTTTAGAGTAGTAGCGAGTACTGTAGTTAGTTAATGTATGTTTAGGTTAGGTGAGAGTAGTTACTATAGAAGAGTGCATAGCCTTGATTTCTGCTTTATAGTATTACTGAAGATGATTGTTTAGGTGAAAGTTATGTTCGGAAATTACTGTTAGTCAGTTTTCTGTTGGTTGACATGGCAGCAATTGTTGGCAAGTATGTTTTCGTTGTCCATGCTAGCTCCCGGATGTCCAGCTCAGTACAGAAAGACGTAGAATTGGGCAGATAATTCCTGTAAACATCTGCCAACTTTGTGAACTCTTCTCGCCATGCACCCAGTAATCTGTGTTACGTGAAATGGGAAAACTGACAGAGCTGAGAGCACCACATCTTGACCATCCATAAATCGACGTGAAAGCTCTTCAATCAGATAATCCAGGAAAGGAATAGAACGGATATGTGGGGCGTTTTTCATCAAGCTGTTCTATCCTTAGTTGCCTATAGGCTACTATATCCTGATTTAGAACAGCGACACGTTTCATCAAGGTGTACTAGCTAGGACACTGTCTTAAACTCAGTTCTAAATTTAGTATGTCGCGGGGTCTGTTCTAACTCTGATATTTTGCTCCCTGGGATATATATGCAGCACGACATTATTATACTATAGACGAAGACTACCACACGAAACAATCTTCCGTGATCGAACTAATCCGTTGGACTACGAAGATGACGATACAATTATTGCCAAATCCCGGTTACCGCATGGTGTTAATTTTAATCTAGTTGATCTATTAAATGCTGATATTCCAGTTCAGACGAGGAGAACACACGCTGCCCACCCTGCATTGCAAATTATGATCGCCCTTCGTTGTCTAGCGACGGGATCTATGTATACCACACTGGGCGATTCTGTGGATGTTAGCAAATCGTCGATATGCCGAATATAGTCCGGAGATTCTCGCACACTATTTCCCGCCGTGTTTCCCACTACATTTCTTGACATTAACGGACTAAATCCAATATCTACCGAATTTCGCAATATTGCTAACTTTCAAAATATTTTGGGTTGCGTGAATGGCTCGCATTTCGCTATAAAGTTGTGAAGTAACACGCACGCCCACAAAGTACTGTTATGCCCCCCCGTCACATTCTCTGCCTACATGAAATGCGTCATTGACCTCTGCTCTGATTGGGTGAATCAAGGGAATTCCTAACTAAAATAGGTTATCACAATGTTTCACTAGAACAGAATTAGAACAACTTTCTAATGTTGATGAAAGGCGTTTTTGGTTGCGTACTAACCTAACTCTAAACTTATGTTCTAAAATTTACTTAGTATGCAACTTAGAAGCGCTCCTGCTGTTTCACTTTCGACCTTCTCTCTCTGTACTTCTGACGTGAGCATAATCCTGGCTTTTTTCTATTTTGATGCTCAACTTGATGGAGAGATCCTGAACTTCCTTGAACCATGCTTTATGGCGAAGGTCGATGTTATCTCTTATTGCTTGATCTTCAATGTCGGTGACGGTTTTTGCTTGCAAATTTCTAGTTAAACTTCTGGTGTACTGACGAATTTTCCTGCATATGACGGCGGTTATGATGAAATTGATGTGGGTTATTTTGACATGAATGAACCGTTTGCCTTCACAATGCTGTCAGTGTTGAATGATCTGACATTTCCAATAGTGTCCAGTGCCTCAACAGCCGACCCCATAAGAGTGTATCAAATGTCTAGTACCGCTGTGGAAGACCCTGATAAAGAAAATTGTTCAAAACTTCTGACGGCCTAAATCCGCGCCTGCATGTATTTTAGGATACATAGATATGAGAGTCATCTGTCAAGCGCAATGTATTTGGCAAACCTTTCAGATTAAAGCCATGTTTTAATTCCAAACCTATTTGGAGATTAGGACTGGCATTAGATATGGTGTGTATGTGCACATCTACTCACAGAAGATTTTGGTAGTTATGTATGTCCCCTTATTTGTTGGGAAAAAGTTCCAGTTGCATAAAAACGTAGTGCCACTCATTGCAGTGTTCCAAGAATTGCACGACTTCTAGTAGTTGCAGAATCGATTATATCGCTGGTAGCATTGTATAAATTAGGACAAAGCTTTCCTTGTTAAGGCGAAACTTGTCCAAAAGATTCTTCTTATTATGATTAATCCATATTTTCTCATACATAGTGCTCTTCTTCTTCTTAAAAGTGCAATATATGTCATAGTAGACATTTTATATAAGAAAAGAACTGCCCATAGACGTTATGCATGCCAGATTTATTTCGCCGTATCTTTTCAATGGTTAACTACGAGACTAGAACTAAAATGATGGACAACAGAAGTATACCGAGAATAGAATTTATCGACGTTAATGAATACAGTTCAATGGTGCAATTGATCAGATCGGATTACAACAGAACTGAAAGCAGCAATTCAACTTTAAATAAACTATAATCGTTTAATTAGTAGAACTTCTAAAACAGTGAGTAGGGAATAATTGTGGGCGTGACTGAGGATGGAGAAGGCCTCGTTATCGACTTGAAGCTTTTGTGGACATTTGATAAGATGACGGGCGATGGAAGAAGACGGACGACTGGGTGGGTCTGATTTGAGGTACTTAGGCAAGTGTTCCCTTATTCTGAAGCGAAGACAGTGAGCAGCTTTCCAATATAAATGCTGCTGCATTTACAGGTGATTCGATATACCACATTGGATTGGTCAAACTTTTTAGTCCTGTCTTTCAAGTTTATTGTCCAGACACGATTGCAGTTTGGAATCGCCTCTTGGACACCTTCTGCATGATTCGTTTTCTGACATTGACAAAATTATCATCACCAGTAAAAAGGGATTCGGACGATTAACTGACGGAGTTTTGGTGGACCCTCGACGATTGTTTTATTCGGAGATGTGAGAAAAACGCTAAATGAAGGAAGCAGAGAACCCATTCTGATTAAGTGTGAGGGTAATAAATTTGCATTCCTCGTCAAAGCGTTCAGAAAAACAAATTCGTTTGGCCCTGAAAAAAAGCGTTCCTACTAGGTCAGCCTTGTAAGAGGTAGGGGCAAGGCTGAAAAGCTTGTATATAAGCCCCTCCAAGTGGCCTTCCTGTAGAATTTCGTGGAAGCAGTCCCATCCGCTTGTCTCATGACGAGGACGTCCAGAAGTGGCAGTTGATCATTCTGTTCAGCGTCTTTCGTGGTTGTCATGGAGAGAGTTCAAAAAAGTAAAAAGCTCCGCCATTTTGAAGTGGTCGTCGGATGTACAAATAAACGTGTCATCAACGTAACGAGTGTACATGTTAGCAATACGCGATTTACATACAGAGTTCTTCGTTTCAAAATAACCAAGAACGATGTTACTCAAGCACGGTCCAAGCGGATAACCCATCGCGACTCCGTCCTTTTGGACAAAGTAATATCCATTGAATAAAAACTGGACACATCAGCTATACACATTGAAAGAAGTTCGCCCGTTGATCAATTCTATATTATCGTTATAATTCTGTTGTCATATCATTTTAAATCTAGACCGTAGTTAACCATTGAAAAGATACGGCGAAATATCTGACATGCATGTAACGTCTTGGCACTTCTTTTCTTGTATAAGATTTCAAAACGGAAAAATGTATAGTATACATTGTTACCTGAACATTTCAAGTATAAGATGGAGGACAATTCGGTTTTCGTTTAAATTTGAGATAATGAAACGCAGAACTAATTTTACATTTTAATGTACAGTACAGTTAAATGAAAACATAAATTCGAAAATTAAAATCAGTTAGAAAATGATTTTTCACTTAAATATGTCACTTTTTGTATCACTCATGCTACTAAAATAAGAATTGTTTCCCGGTATACTACTATCAGTGTATAGAAACTTTTGAACTACAAATCAGAAACAAAACGAAAATGAATTACAATATATTTGATTGATATATTTCTATATATACATAAATTTTCAATCAGTGTAAAAATCAAAAGCGATGAATAAGTAAAAAAGTAAATTCAGCAACCATTAGATAAGTGACCACCTCTTTACCTGGAATCTATATACTGTATATTCAGTCCCGTAACCAGTTCTTGTAAACAGAGGAGGCAAAAAAACTCCTAAAACTTACGCCCCTCGGTCCAGCAAGCCTACGCTACTCACAGTTTACCAAACTTACACCTCTTCAGTCCACCAAACTTACTCAGTCCTCCAAACCCCCGTTCGATCAGTCCTCCAAACCCCCGTTCTCTCAGTCCTACAAACCTACGCTACCCACAGTTCACTAAACCTACGCTACCCTCAGTTCACTAAACCTACGCTACCCACAGTCCACCAAACCTACGCTACCCTCAGTCCACCAAACCTACGCTACCCACAGTCCACCAAACCTACGCTACCCACAGTCCACTAAACCTACGCTACCCACAGTCCACCAAACCTACGCTACCCACAGTCCACTAAACCTACGCTGCCCACAGTTCACCAAACCTACACTACCCACAGTACACCAAACCTACGCTACCCACAGTACACCAAACATATGCCCCCACATTCGTATTTTTCCTTTTCATCCATATGTCACTCTCTTCTTTTTTCTGACTTCATGTTTATTCATTCGCCGCCATCTGCCTCAATTGTAGTTACGGGCCTGTATATTGAATACAAAAATCCTACACCTTGTTTTTAAACATGCAGAAATGATTTTCTAGGAAGAATATATAAATAAAATAATGTTTATCACCGCAAAGGCGCTGAAACATATGTAGTTCATAAGTGTAAACATTATAAATTTTAGTACAATAATAGTTTGATTTTATGGAAATATACATCATACGTACAGAAGAATAAAGGGAACGACTGATTGACAACTAAACTGGCGTTTGACACTAAAATTAGGTTTTAAATTTCTCAATTAAACAAAAGCATTTCATCTCACAAATTCTAAATCCCAAATCATTTTTCAATACCACCAAATCACCTGTTGAGTTAACAATACACGAAGATCTCTGCGTTCGGTGTAACAATCCTTGCGAAGTCTAGCAGTTTGTTAAATATGTGTCTACTTTGTATGTCAAACAATAAAAATGATTTGTGTTAAAAAAAATAGTTGTGAAAAATACTAAAAATTTATGTTTTCTAACCATAAAAGAAACGATTAAGATTCAGCGTGGTGTAAGCATCCAGAAGGGAGTATTGAAGATCGTTTTCCCGGCAATGAGCTATGACGAAGCCCTGGCATGCAGCCAGTAAGACCATCAGCCTCAAGTGTAGAAGAGAAGACCTCACGAAAAGGTTTTTCCTCCAAATCAACCCTGGCCACGCTCTTTTTGTTTTGTTGTCGAAATATTGTCGTCCCTTCTTGTTGATTTTCGTAGTAGGTCATCTTTTTTTCTGCGTTGTAAAACTAATAGATTTCAGAAAAGTTTGTTGCCGTATGGAATTTCTTACTTTAGCTAAATGTCACGTTATTTTGTTGTATTTCTGTACTGTATCATCAGACTTATGGTTTCAAGTCAGTACCTCAATAAAGTCCTTTATCCGTTTACCAGCTGTTGGTTCAAAAATGTCAATTTGCTGAACAAATTACTAAACACTTAAATCGTTCATAATTGGATTTTATTTAAACGTCATTCTGTGCTGCGTTCGTTTCAATTTAATTTCTTATTTCATATGTTGTTGGTTACAGATAGGTGTGTTGCTTGAAGTAGCATTGTTTTTTCATATTATAATTCAGAAGATTGTTGAAAATAATCAAACTGAGTTTCATTCTGAAAATAATAAGCAAAAGCTTTTCGAAAAGCTACCAGAGATTGACTTTGTTTATAAGTCAACATCATTGATCACGAGTTTTGGCATTGTAGTATACAGTATATTCCCGTGGTTTCCTCAATTTTTTTTGACATGTCAACGGAAGTACAGAATCCTTCGTGGTGGTAAGGACATATACAAGATGTAACTATCGGTGTGGAGAAGCCCTGTGCGTCTGACTTGATGACGTTCCTTGGCTGCTTTTAAGTGTGAGGGCCTCTATAAAGGTTGGATGACTAGTCTCTTAAGCGGAGAAACACATAAAGGTCCTTTTTCATCATCGTCATCAAAATAGCAGAGCAATGCATGTCTAAGTTGTTGGAGTTCCGCATCATTTGTCTCACCTAAAACATAGATGTGACGTCATTAGTAAGTCAAAGTCATTGCTGACATGGCGTGCTTTGATTGGTTGACATACTTATGACGTCACACGATATGACTCATCTGATCTATGTAGTTTATTCCACTCCAATTTCACGACTTTGTATATTTATGCTTCTTTTAATTATACGTTTTAATACTTTGTTGAAATTATTTACATATTTTGTCTTCGCAGTATTTTTTGTGATTGATCAGAGCTTGTGTAAAACGGTCACTGACTTTTTTTACTACCGTCATTAATTTTACCTGTGATGGTTGGAAATGAAAGATTAGAACAAGTAAAGTCCTTCAAATATCAAACAATCATCATAAGAGAAGACTGGAAATGCGAAAGAGAAAGTGAATCCGGAATGAGATTAGCTACGAGTGCTGTTGCAAGACTTGATAACATAGGAAAGAAAATAAACCATAGAGGTAAAAATCACACTTCTTCGTGCTATTATTCTTTCCACCGTGCTATAGCGTTGTGGAAGCTGGGCAGTATAGGAGCTCATTCTATGAAGATGCTTGATAGTTTTTACATGAAATGTTAAGAGAAGGATGCCGGAAAGAAAGAAAGTCAGATCAACGAATGGGTCAGAGAGGAAATCAAGAAGAGATTTAGTAGCCAAGCGGAAACTGCAGGACTTCGGCTATGTTGCCAGAGCACATAACTCTTTGGCTAACAGCATTATGGTTGGACGCGCACAAATGGGAAGAGAATGAGATGGAGACCAACAAAACATGGATGGAAGTCTTATTGGAATGGACAGGCTGCTGTCAGATGGAAGAACTGACACAAAGAAGCAGAAACCGGACAGTGTGGAGGGAGAGTGCAAAGTCATGGGTGCGCCAACGGCCTACAAGGCGACGGAAATTATGACGATATTTATTCAACCGTTGCATTTGGTCGCATTGTAGAGTTCTATGCCTGACGAAGTGCGTTTAACAGAAAAATCTAATTTAATTTTATTAATTTGGTGGTTCGCGTGGTTTGGAAGATTTTCTAACAAGTCATAGTACAGAATGGGAGTGTGGAATCCTTTGTCGTGGTCAGGACATACAGAAGATGGAACTACGATAGAGTTGATGTTTTTTAACACTGTCACGCACGCACACACACCTGGTCGAGTTTGCACCCAGCTCTCCCGAAGCAGCAAATCTCATCAGATTTAATCGACTGAAGTCACCCCGGGCTGCTGGATGAAGGGGAGGGGCACAGGCATGGTAGACAGCAGGCATTGCATCGCAGAGAGGAAACGGGAAGGGGGTGGAGATATTGAAAGACTTAGAAGACAGACAGTTTGGCTGGCGGGCTGGAGGCGCGAACGGTCCGCAGAACTTGTTGAGCGGAGGACCTGTTTGACTGCTCATCTGCAATGCAAATGAAGATAGGACGAACGGATGAAAAAAACACAACGGATATCGCTCGCAAGTTGCTGCGGAAACGCAGCATATAGTTGTCGAATTGACTGACCTCAGGATCTGCGCGGGTCAACGTCGATGACTCTCCCTCAACGCCCACGCCCCCGGAAACCACGAATTATCTGCTGTCCCATTACTGGGAGACCCGGAATTGGGCAGCTAGTAAAGACACTATGCCGAGTGGTGTGGTGTGGTGTGGTTTGGTTACGACAATCAATCCAATAATTTGGATTTTCTTTTGCACATAGCACCCACACCCACACCGCACCAGTGTGCATGCGAAGTGCATCCGGAGGAGGAGGGAGAATGCAGTTTTCCTAATCACCTCCCAGGGACTTCAGCTCTGACAATTTGCCTGCTATATGTGTTGTTGACACAATCTTGAGGCTAAATTATATTGTCGGAGAATCGATTGATTTTATTACTTTATTCTAACACACGTACTGCGGGCAATCATTGTTTACACCAAATGTTCTTGGGGAAATATTGTGGCAGATTGAACGTTTGACACAGTTTGGCGATGACAAATAAAAATACAGGTGACAGATAGACGACGGTTGAGAAAAGTCGATTCTATTATCGTACCCCACTCACCGTCTCCCTTTCCCCCCATCACAACAAGACAACACCACCGTTGCGTCGCTCTTGAATGTTCTGATAAACTGTGTAGCTGCGAGTGCACTGATAATATTATATATTGCCTATTTATGGCGCAAGAGGCGTCTAAATTGAAAATTCCTCTAATTGAAGTGCGAAAAACGCCATAATTCTATTCGAATGCTCTATGACGCGGTGTAAAATCTCCTGAAATTTGAGCACAGCGTCAGATGAGCATTGTGCTGGAATTTTTTCATAAATAAAAGTTTGCAGAAATTAATTTTTAAAAATGTCTGTTTTAAACTACAGACCTGATCTAGTGTATTGTAACTAGAGAAACTTCCTAAATAGGATACATACTGTGTAGCAACATGTAAACGTTTAAATCATAAACCCTTTATTGGGTTATGTTAAAAAATCGTGCTTTCATAAATTCAAAGTAAATTGATGAGATGACCATCTACAATATCAATGTAGCGAGGAGCGTTCATGCACCATGCCAGAAAGCCTTGAAGTCAGTCACGAAGTGGTTGCTTGAGAAAGACGTTTCGGTACTTGAGTGGTCAGGAAACTCACAGGAGTGGAGCTTCAGCGTTTCATAGAAACTACTTGGTGCACCAACATTATTACAAAAATCTCTAAAAATCTCATTAATTCTATGCCAAAACTGCTCGTTTCAGTCATTGCTAATAAGGGTTTATGATTCAAACGTTTACATGGTCCTATATATATATTATATTATATTTAATAAGTTTTTTAGTTGTAATAGATCGTGTTTGTAATTTAAAGTTGTTTTTTCCTAAGTACTACGAAACTTTACAAAAAAATCTAAACGTTTTGCCCGTATTGTAGATCAATCAATTAGATTTGCAATCTAGCGCATTTCATTCATAGGAATTTACACGCTTTACGTTAGACAATGTTATACGCAATCGGTATTACCGATTTATCATTTAATCGATATATCTATAGTTTCTGTATATGCACTTGATCATGTACTGTAGTGCGACGGTGATGTATAATGGTGATGGGGGTAGACTTTTCGTTCGTCGAGAGTAGTCCGAATTGTGCACACAGTTTTTTGCACAATCGATCGACAAAATGAGTCAACAAAAAACGGCTATTGTAAAAGAGCAAATTTACGACCAAACGAGAAGTTGCTTATTGTCAGCAGAAAGGTTTTGTCTCCAGCACCTTGACTTTGATAATTTGTGAGTGGTTTGTTGAACTGCGAGCAGTGGTTTCCATATTGCTCTATTTTCAGGTTTCAAGAATTCCCTTTGAGCGATCATTTCGAAACTCAGAATCTCATCTATACTTGCCACGTGGCATGGACACTCCGGAAAAGAGCATATTTGATAATGTCTTGTGACAACAGTGCCTCTTATATTCTCCCGCACCACGTCCCCCAGAATGTCTGCGGCTACTCCAACTCCTCCACTGCACTAGAGGTACTCCCATAAACTGCCGCGTTCTGCCGCTTGCCTCCCTTCTCTCTCCCAGAGATTGACAGATGTCAGTCTCCCCCCCCTGCAATCAATTATATGCCATCGTTAATGGGGCCCTATCGATTTCTACAAGAAAAAATTGGCAGAAAAACATAAGGAGTGGTGAAGCAGTTCACCCCCCCCCCCCCGCTTCCCGCGGGTTTCCTCCACCAAATTGTGTTTTGCTCTGGTTTGCGTTTTTTCTCCAACAATTAAACATAACCATATATTATGGTAGAAAGTGAAAGTTAAACCAGCAACAACACGCCGCCCGTACATACAGTACATATATAAACTCTCATCTGCCAATAAAAAATGGTTATTATTATTATCACCAATAAATTACTTTAATAGCTTTAAAAATTAAAAAAAAAACAATTAAATGAAACTTGAAGACGTAATAAAATAATTATTATGTATGTTGTTTTCCTTATTGTACCTATTATACCTATACAGTTGACAAGCAGAAAGTAACCTTCTGAAGATTGAATAAAGAAAAAAACCACTGTAAAAAAGAATGCTTTAATTCTGACGTTTCAAGTTTTTAGAAAACCTACCCATGCCAATTCGTACCTTCACTATTTTTCTTTTCATTCTCCGAAGGTCAAGCTCAGTGTAGTCC
>JAUYWV010145189.1:0-10365 GCA_032274565.1 Nematoplana nigrocapitula | reverse complement strand
GTGAGGAAGGTGGTTGTCTGGCATGGAGAAGATAGTGAGGATGAATAAATAGAACTTGGTTTAATTAGTTTTAAACATACTCTTATGCCGGGTTTTTATTGTTAATAAATGTTTATAACGTCCTTTTATTCTTTGCAAAAGAAATTCAAGTGAATGAAATTCGTCGTTTCACGTCCGATAAAAAAAATCTGCTTCGAATTTCACGTCCGGTAAATTTCATCCGGTTAGTATTTAATCTCTCGTGAAGCAAAATCACACTTAGTAATAAACAATACCAAATTCGGTGAAAAATGCTCTCTCAGAAGAGCTTTACAAAACGCTGACTATTTCTGCTTTCGTTGCCCGTCGGTGGTATACTGTAAATCGTTGTAGGCGCAAACAACCCTCTCTATAGGGAATAAAACAGATTTTCCCCTCTAACTCTAACAGACACCGTCGTCATACCTTCACTTCCTCTGGGAAGCCTTTCCCCAACGGAGAATTATAATTTTAAGCTGCAGATTGTGTTCACCTTTTAATCAGTTGCCCAGATCGAGTCATGCAATCACGTAAATGTTGTCGGAACCTCCAGCCCTGCCTCCCCCCACCACTGGCAATCAACGCTACAGTATACTATCTAAGCTCTATGAGTGTGTTCTTCCGTCTATACTGCATTCTTGATAATTTTGTCTGTCTTTCTTCTATGTGTATCTTAACTTTGAAATAATTACAGGCGAGATTGACAGATAAACAAAAAGCAAACTACAGTACAGCGCAACTACAAAATGCACAAACCGCTAGATGCCTATAATCGAAAACGAACGCAATCGACTACGACGGCGTTACAAAGTAATACAGAGTGTCCACAACGTCCTTAGATAATTTTAAAATTTAAGAAAATTACAAGTGAAGTTAGATACTGCTGCAATGTTTACATAATATCAGGGAAATAGTAAAGTTTTTATCCAAATCATTATCAAATCTCTATATGAGCACCATTCGTTAGACGGAGGACATCTAAACGATAGTCAATTTCTGTCCACGTCCTTCTTAGTATATCTTCAACAATGGACTCCACCGATTCTTGACCTTATGGTCATTTATGTCATTTACTTTGGCGCGTTACACAACATCTTTCACATAGCCCCACAAGAAAAAGTCCAAGGATGTTAACTCTGTGGAACGAGGGCGCCAAGAAAATCAGGCCATTATCCAGCGATCGGGACATTTTTCATTAAAAATTCGCGAACCTTTATCCCCCAATGAGGCCTTGCTGAAAGATGACATTTGGCTGTAGCTCTTCTAGTTGTGGCAGAACGAAAAATTTCCCGATCGCTGCATATGAACAGATTGCCCGATTCCTTGGCCCCTTCGTTCCCCAGATTTAACACCCTTGGACGTTTCATTGTGGGGCTATGCGACAGATGTTGTGTACCGCACCAAACTAAAGGACATAAATGACCATCGATGAAGAATGCTAAGAAGGACGTGGACAGAAATTGACTATCGTTTACATGTCGTCCGTGTAACGATCGTGGCTCATATAGAGATTTATTAATGATTTGAATAAAAACTTCACCATATACCTGATATTATGTAAACATTTCAGCAGTATCTAACTTCATTTGTAGTTTTAATAACATTTTAAATTGTCTAAGAACTTTGTGTGACACCCTGTACTATAACTATAAACTATACAGGGTGCTCGTAGACACAAAGGTGATTCTCTAAAATTATATAATCGAGAAATGGACATTATATTTCATCATTTGCAGTGTGAGGCAGTCATTGACCTCATTCATAGCACAGATTTTGCGTACATTCTCCAGTAAAATATTTTCATATGCAGATAAAAGAAATTGCTTTTCTGTTGGTTGGTTATCACGATGAGGCTTCATTTGAAAAACCAACAAGATCAAACAGTTTTTTAGTTGGCAAAGTCCAACATGACCACACGCATTTTTTGTCTTCCTAGTTCGTCCGATATGGACTTCAAATGCCACCAAATTTGGTATTGAAAAGAAGAACGCGAATAGTTCAAGAAAAAGAGTCGCCACCATAAGGCCATATACTGTATGTTGGGACAGATTTACGAAATCAACAATTTTGCATATTTGTCGTTTTACAGTCTGTTAAAAGAGTTTTACATATTTGTTCGATATCAGCTCTCCCTCTCGTTTGGTATGCAATGCATCATTTTAGACAAATAGCATGCAAAATTGTTGTGAAATCAACAGGTTATATTTGCCGAGCATTATGCAAAACTGTTGATTTCGCAAATTTATCCTAACATATACAAACACAGAGAAATAACTCCGCCGACCTTTGCATGAGTTTTCGTAGCGCAAATGCATTTATTCATTTATTGATAATATCCTTTTGTTTCAAACGCACACGTAAGTAATTGTACATAATGACCTTGGCGTCATTTTTTCATCAAAATATTTTCCTTAAAAAGCATCAAGTGTGGTTGATTATGTGCCGTTTATGGCTGTAATCGCCAAGATGGGTCGTCAAGAAGCTTCTTTCCTATAACAGTAAACACTTACTATACTGATGATATTTTGGTGAAGCAATGAGCAGTAAATATATTGAAATATGAACAAAATTATATTTATCTAAGAGTGTTTTTTTCAATTAAAAGACTGAAATGAAAATATGTAGGACTTTTTGAGTTATACTGTATAATTTATTGTATGTACCGGGTTTTGAAAAAGACTTGTATTTTTATACACGCTAAATCGCTAATAACTTTTGAACAATAAGGAATGCATGAAAACGGTTTGTAGTACACATCCGTAACTTTCAAATGACATTAAATTTATGAATTTTGAATTTCAAACAGATAGGATATATTTCATTTCAGTTAATTATGAAATTCTCTAATGAACAAGCGTGCAAAATTATTGAATTTAATTTCATAAATCAACAGAACTATTCCGCGGCTTCAGAGTTTTTCAATACTTGTAGACGTCGTAACAACATTAATTGTCCGACAAGTAGTGCATAAGATGTTCGTCGTATTTTCCCTAAATTGAAAGAAGAGAGAATCTTGAATGACTTGCGGAAAGAGGGAATAGGAAGGCCAATAACTGTCATCGGTGATGCCAAAACCCTGGTTGTCCTTCAGAAAATATGGGTTTATATACTCTCATGGATCGTATTTTGTTTGCATTTGACACTCTTCAAAACATAGGAATGTGTCACCTCCAGAGTGCTACCGAGGCGTTTTTCGCAAATCATTAATCCGCATTCATCTCTCTGAATTTTAACATTTTATATTTGTAAATTAATTTGATATCATTTAAAAGTTAGGGATGTCTACTACAAAAAATTTCAGAAAACCGTTTTAATATACTTCTTATTGTTAAAAAGTTATTCGCGTATATAAAAATACAATTTGTTTGGAACACCCGATATACTGTACATCTAAAAAAGTAGAATGACTTCCCTATTTGCGTCCTATCTATAATAATATTAAAATACCAGATAATAAATATTAATTAATATTTTTATTTAATGGCTTTCCGGTGGTTCACTTGAATTATCCACTCGGACTTAAGGGCGGTCATATTTCTTGCGAGTAGTTGTTTGAAAATCGATGGTATTCTGACGGTGACTTTGTCTATACTGTATAAATATTTTTAATTGTTGAACCATATCAATAAGCTAAGATTTTGTCGAATTTTACATGTATGGACTGTATAAGTTTAAACTAATTCTTCTTTGCTAGATAGTGAGGGAAGAAAGTGTGCACAAGAAGCCTCCGCTCTTCAATCAGCGTTTGTTCAATCGAGTCATTGAGCCTAAGAAAGTCATCTAAATGCAAACGACTTATACAGTATAAGACCGACCCCATTCAGCTGAATGCAATTTAAATGTGGGTAGGGAAAGACTTTTGACAAATATTTCTCTTTTCACTTTTTAACTATTTCCTTCTCCTTCTTCCTATATAAAGTGGATGCCTAATGTTGTTGCATTGTATACACAGCACCAGTGTAGCGCTTTACTTTTCATTGAAAGCATTGAGTAAAATGTATGTATACGATAAAAATATATTAAACCAAAGAATATATATAACTACAATATGCGGTAATAATTGTGAAGAAAATCGGTATTATAGAAACAAATTATCATACCAAATGAACAATTATTTTATGGTAACCGGTTTCGCCCGTTCAACTGTCATTTTCAAGACTACTCAAATATCGCGGGTACAAATTCAAACAAAAAGCATTATGGAGAGACACATTAAAACTATTATGTAAAAAGGTTTAAGAAAAAGATGCACCTTTTATTAAAAACACGCTTAAAGATGGTTCTGCACTTTTATCCCAAACGCATCATACTTTTATTTGAATTTGTACGCGTGATATTCAAATTGGTTTGAAAAATACTGTGCCTGGTCGGTCGAAACCGGTAGCTAGAAAGTACAGTAAATATTTGGCATAAGCTAGGTTCTCCTTTCTATTCAGAGGATTTTGAAAGAGTAACACACAAAGCGGTATTACCTATATTTAAAAAGAATTATAATTTGCCTATTTAAAATTAAACTATTTGTACAGTTTATTTGCGTTAAGTGTTTCCTTCTTAGTGGTGTTAGAATTTATTGCTTAATTGTTCATTATTATTATTATATTCACTTCGTCATTAATTGACTGGATTATTTGGAAGAAGAATTTGTCGATATTGCCTGGATAATCTGAATTGTAACGTTTTTATTATTTATCCTGTATTAAGTTTTGTCCTAATAAAAGGTTTAGGTCTAACGATCAGATGTGTCATTTTGATTATGGCAATATTAGTTGGGTAGAGTTTATAACAGTGGTGTGAGAATTGACGGAGAATTATAGAGATTATGAAGAAGAAAGGATGAAATTTTATTTTTTTATAATCAAATATTTATAATTTCTTAGAGGTGGTTGTTGTCCTTAAAGTTATATGTTTGTAGACTTATTGTCCTTCTACAGCTAATCTTATATCCGCTGTTTCGTTAACGACTTTGGCCGCCTTCCAGAACTGTATGGCTATCAATTATTTAAAGATGGGAACAAAACAACGATAAAAACTCTTCAGACTATCTAGCGAAAGACGAAAAGTAAACAGCAGGGACCGATATAAATGTCGCCTTATATTTCTAAATATAGGGTGACTTTGTTGTGTATTCTACTGTAAGTAGTATAGCTGTTTAATAAACGTATTTCTTTGTAAAACAATCTGTCCCGTAGAGATAATAAAATCAAAACTTTGACTTGGATAAGGTTAAATAAAGGAAGGATTCCCCGCATTATTTTATATTATTTGATCATTCAATCGCGCCTATCCTGATTTTATTTGTTCGTGTTATTTAATTCTAGTTGTACTATTTTTTAAAGTAAAATAAACAACTTCAAATTTAAAATTAAATTGTCTCCGAATATCGGTCACAATTTCTCCTCTACATTTAATCTTTGTTGGCACATGTACAGCACTATTCTATTTCATTGTATACTTACAAAGCTCGAACATTTTGCAACTATCTGAACAATAAATGCTAATTGTTTTACATTCGCCAACTCCAAATAAACAGGTCTAAAGGTTTCATTCAAACATTAACTATGTAATGAGCATTCACAATACAGTGATATTTAGTTTTTATATTTAACTAGCTGTACCCGGCCACACGTTGCAGTGGCTCAGTCTGGTTAAATGGAAAAGAAAGAAAAGAAAAGCACACTCTCTATCCCGACCTTTTTCCCACTGATATAGAAACACGCGCGTTTTCGAATGAAACGTTGTGTCAAAATTTCAAAGCATTCGGTGAAGAACTTTCGGAGATTTAAGAATTTGAACAAACGAACATTTTTATTTATATAGATATTCTTATAATCTGACTGCTATATTTCAACCAGGGTTTCGTCGCGTATGCTCTTATTAGTCAGGGGAAAACCTACAATACATAATCAATATTTATTCTTTTTATTAGTAAAATTAATATGATGACTACAGCAGAATATATTATCTCAAAACGACATCAGATTACGAGCAGAGAAGCTAGACACATTTGATTAACTTGTAGGAAACGACGCTTATGCTGTCCTTCGCTTAGGCATCAACTAGATAGAAGTTTTTCTCATTTGATACCCCTAGTCATTCCAGAGGCTTTGTTTAGCTTAGATTTACAAAAAATAACATGTAATTAATGTTTGTTCGGTACAGGTTATATAATTGTTTAGTTTTATTTTGTTTTCCCAATTTCCATGTTTGGTCATTATGTGAAGGCTTTAGTTGTTGTTATTTTTGTTTGTTTCATAGTCATAATGTAGCCTTTTGTATATTTCTATTATTTCGTTGACATCAGCTGTTATGTTTTGTTTAAATGCATGTGAGGAATTTATAGTTCAAGTTAACCTGACCGAACGTCCTTTTTTATTTATTTGCTTAATTGTGTTATTTGTTTGTTCTGGCCCTGGTGGCAAAAATAAAATATTATTATTATTATTACTTTCCTCCATTCTCAATGGTGAGCGATGCGATAGCAGTACCTATGTTCCGTGTAGGCCAGATCACTTATCGATCTCCAGAAGTGTCTATAATTGCATAATTTTTTTAGCCTTCGGAGTGGCATGTTCGAAATGTTATTCACATTTGTATAGAATTCTACAAATTAATTATGATCTCACAACCCCAGCAAGCGGATTTTAGACTTGCCTATATTCACAAAAGATGCGAGATGCATACTTTATATATACATATGCAACATATAAAAGTTCACCATCATATATACACTAGACTCATTGGCGTAGGAAGTGGATCAAAACTGTTTATTTTATCTTTGTCCACCCCCTGGAGGAAACAGGGTATAGTTTCGGGACGGCATTGGGTGAGTTTAGGTTTGCATTTGACACTTTTGGAAAACTGAGTTGAACACCAAACATGAACCCAAAATATTCCTTGGTTTTGATAACGTTTTGGGGGTTTCTGGTGGATAATTTTTTATTAGAAGAAGAGCAGCTATTATACAGGAGAAAATTTAGAAAAAATAATACGACTAAATAACCAACAACTGAATGCAAAAATTTCATTACAACATGTATATCACAAAAATATAATTATAATTCTATAAATTTATGAGTTCTTAATTGCAGTAGTTAATAATTATATACAGTAAGTTAAAAGTTTCATAGATTTTGTAATGGTTGGTTTTGATAAAGTTTTCCAAACTTCGTCCCCTAGCTTTCATAGGATTTGAACACTCGATGTTCCAAACTTTTCAAATGTCGGTTTTGAAGAGTGGTTTTCAAAACATAAACTAATTGAAACAAACAACATAAATTGTTTGAAAACACATAGCAAATATAATATACGCGCCATTATTAAAAAGCGTTATTGAGGGATGAAAAGTAACTTTTTATATACAGCTCTTAGTCTCTCAGTCGCAAGTTCTTAGATGCGAATGGACAGCGCATGGACCTGCGTCCGATGCTCCGAGATGCAGCTTTCGTTTCGTCTGTCCCAAGTAGGTCGTGGTTAGATCCACCCAGCAAGAAAATTTGTAGACTTCTCCAGCCTCGACGCTAAAGAGGGGCGGTAAGGTCCTTGGTGTAAAAATAGCACAGTTTCACGTTGACCAAGCGTCTTATTTGCTATGTCAATGTGCTTTTAGGTAATTTTATTTACTTTGTTTTTCAAGTATTCTTTTATTTACATCAGGTTAGGTTTATCTAGTAAAACAAACAGAGAAGAGAGATATGCAATGGTTTTCAGTTTTAATGATATTCAAGAATTGTGGTAATAATTTAACCCGTACAACCATAATGAGTCCCATTCCTGTGTCCGCATGTTCCCACCAATCAGAATCAAGAATCGTGGACCAACGTGTTCCTCATCGCCAGCATCATCCACTTTTGCGGAGTCACCTTCTACGGCGTGTTCGCCTCCGGGGAGAAGCAACCCTGGGCCGATGTCGCCGAGGAGGCCGAGCCAACCTGGAATCCGCCTCCGCTGCCCCCAGAAGCGGCCGAACAGAAGTATGGCTACGGGACGGACAAGGAACACGAGAACGCTCCCCTCAACTATGGCACCGTCGGAGACCCCTACACCCAGTACGGCCAACCGCCCACCTACCAGACCAAGGCGGAATTTGTCCAAAGGGACGCCTCGTTGGACGCCGGTTCCGATGCTGCCGCCGCCAGTTCCAACAACTATGGAAACGGAGGACTCTACAGTCGCAATTATTGAGAGATCGAGCGCAGAAAGAAAGACAGAGGGAGAGACAGTTAGCGATAGGCTCGAGTTTCGGCAGTGCAGCCTGCCAGTTTAGCGTCTACCGGGCTGCGTATTTACGTAGACGCTGTTACTCAAAGTACATATTGTAGTTAGTCGTTTTGAGTAAATGAAAGCCGATTGGTATAAAAGTAATCTTGTTTGACCACATACAGTAAATGCCTAGTTGAATATCTGTTGAGGCAGTGTCACTTTGCCCAATAAATCTATCCGAGGCTATAAAATCTGTATAGAGAGGTGATACACTGGTTCACAATTAAAAAACCAACAACGCATGTAACTGCTTCAAATTAGACATGAAATTGAAGTTCAGAATTCCAGCAATACGCACTTAAATTTGCCATGCCGTTTTAGCGCACGAAAGCGTTTAAATGGAATGAGTAGACAAATGAATGATGTATGAGAATCATTACTGTGTCGTGCCCTTTCATTGTCTGTCATATGCATTATTCATTTGCTAATCAATTCTGAGTTAAGGTGGAACAATTCCTAAAATAACTGTAATGAAGCGACGTTCCTAAGTTAGGCAATTAATTAATTCGAGAGTCAAGTCTGACATCAGGAACAAATAGATAACCTAATCAATAGATATTTGTGCTTCTATTTTGTCTATCGTCAGACGAGATTAACATTAGTGGTGGCTTTAGTGCATTTTCATTTTCAGCGTATTGTTTTTAAAAAAAATGTTTTTCACTGGGTCCTATGTAGCCTACAATTGTATAAGTATTTTCATGTTCCGCATTTGAGCATTTGAGTCTGTACTCATGCACTTCTTGATTTACCATATAACTTTTAAAATTAACCCCCAAAATACTTCGTACTGCTGAAATTCTGAAATTCAATTTTATGTGTATTCAATAGAAACAGTTTGCGCAAGTTGTACGCAGAATTATTTTAAATGGAATCTTGTCACGAATCACAAAAGTTAATAGTGGAAATGTATCACCAGTAGGATATAGTCCTATAGTTATTTGGTAAGCATATGTTTTCTTATGACTAGCTTCCAGTAGATGATCAGCTGTCTTTTGGTTTCCAGCAAGGCAAGTTAGACTATATACCTATATTAACATGTTCAATGACCTTGTAAAAGCCTATTTATTGTTTTAATGCTACTCTTCACTGATAGATTTAAAATATCTTCTCGAGATAGCTTATTGGCTGCTACGAATAAGCGAATCGAAATTCTACTGGCGAAAAACCAATTGGATGCTAACGTAGTCAAAACAATTAGTGCTACCAACTGTGAATCTCCTTCGGGCACAGCCTGTGGAAACCGTTGGATGATTCATGTGATTCATGTGTTTATGTGTTTTTCACTCTATCAGAACACCGGACTCCAATGTCGTCCAACAGAGTCTACTCGAAGTAGTTGTTTAATCACTTTGATTTTCCTTTTCACACCTGTTTCAGATTTACTTTCCCATTTGAGAAGTAGTACGAAACAAGATACTGTACCTACATATCGGCATACCTTCATAAATGTTGTTTATTTAAATGGGCCAATGAATTTTTCTTTAGGCCAGAAAAACAACAGCAGCGCGCTAAATTTCATTCCAAGAGAAGGAACCAAAGGGTCTTGTCAGTGATATAGCTATGTACCGTTCCATACTGACTTTTCTCGTGGTCAGTTTGTACGGAGAATGGCCGGTGAGGATAAAAAATTGACCGAAACGTTAAGTTACCGTTATCTGTCTCCCCACCCCTTCAAATATGTCATTATTTCACCCTGCTGTGACGATAAAAACAGACCTCTAGCGTAAGCCTCCCAAACTCCGTCTGAATGTGATTGAAGCATAATAGCGATTGTAATTTACTTGTGACTTTACCAAGAATACCAACCGCCCCTCCCCCGCCCCCTTAACCCATCCGCATTCCCGCATTTTGTTCTGTAGTCAATTTAATTTGTACATTTGTTTTTTCTTTTTGGCATGCACACTATATGTACGTTCTGCAAAACTCTCCCGGTCGAAGAAAATTAGAAGGAAACAAGCAAAAAATAATTATGAACTAAATTATCTATATGTATATCTCTCGCCTGTGTCGTTCCACGTTAGCGATGAAACGCAGTCTTGTTGTTCAGTTATCAATTTGTAGACGGACTCTACACATTCGTGGGGGGGG
>JAUYWV010145167.1:0-10366 GCA_032274565.1 Nematoplana nigrocapitula | reverse complement strand
CTTTCCACCACTGACCCCTTCTCTGACTACCAGTCCATCTCACTTCATCTTTCCACCTCCTATAGCCTCTCCTTTCTCAACATCTATTAGCCCCCCCCCCATTAGAACCTCTGCCGCTGACTCCCGCACTCCATCCTTCAACCCATCCAATCATCCGTCTGACACACACCTTTATCCTTGGCGACTTGAACGCCCACCAGCCCACCTGAGATTTCTTCGCTTTCATTCCTGATCCCATGGGGAATTCACTCGACAATTTCATCTGCAGGTCCCCTTTCATTTGCCTCAACGACCCCTCTCAGGCCACTCCCCTGCATCATTCTTCGGGCTCCCATTCTTCGACAGACATCACTCTTGCCCCGGCTTCTCTTTGTGATCGGTGCTCCTAGTCTACTTCTGTGGACCTCGGCTCCGATCACCTCCCTATTTCTATCTCTATCCCTTTCCAACCAAGCAGCCAACCCCCCTCTTTCAACTATAAAAAGGCTGACTGGACTTCCTTCGCCAACTACATTTCGGCAAACTGTCCCCACCCGATCACACCCAAACTCTCTCTCTCTCTCAACGCCGCCACCCTTTCTTTCACCTCCCTTCTTCTTAATGCGGCCAAAGAATCCATCCCCTATTAATAGTCGTACCTCCCAGGCTCCCAAAGCTTGGTGGACTTCAGAGGTGGAGGAAGCTGTCTCTGCTCGACACAGAACTTATTCCAGAGGCCACATCGACGAAGACCACCGAGCCGCCTACATCGCCGCCAACAGGCATGCTTCAGTCACCATTGCCAAAGCTAAGGACCAGGCATGGCAGGCCACCGTCTCATCTTTAAACCCCCGCACTCATCCCCGCCACGTCTTCCGCATTCTTCGCAGCTTTTCCGGCCTCCTCGAAGTCTTCAAAATCATTTTTCTCTGGCGCCAGAAGTAAGCTCGGGAACGTGAATAAGTTCGCGGGCTTGAGCTACTCTGGCATCTTCTCCCGCCCGTGCCCAAAGGACTCCCCTCGAGAGAGAAGGCTTTCCTTAAAAACCTTAGCTCTTCGCAGTGTGGTGGCCCGGAGCACCCCACCTTCTGCTCTCTCTTCACATCCGAAGAACTCTCCCAGGCCCTTCGCAAACTCTCTTCCTCCAAAGCCACCGGACCCGATGAAATCTCCAACCCTCTTCTCTAACATCTCCCTGACTGCACCTTAAATCTTTTGCTTTATATCTTCAACACCTCCTGGACCAATGGAGAATTTCCTTCTTCGTGGAAGCTCTCCCAACATCATTTCAATCCCTAAACCTAACAAACCAACTAATTCTCCTTCCTCCTATAGGCCCATTTCGCTCACTTCTTGCACCTCTAAACTCTTTGAGCGGTTGGTCCTCGCTCGCCTATATCTTACTTCGTGGAATCCAGAAATAACCTTCTCTCCAAACACCAATCTGGTTTTCGCTCCACCGTCGACCAAATTCTCATCGTGGTCCAGTCCATCGCTGATGGCTTCCACTCTCCCAAACTCCCCGCGCGAACTGTTCTTGCCACCATTGATTTCTCCCGTGTCTTTGATTCCGTCTGGCACTCCGCTCTCTTCAACAAACTTCTTCACCTCGGCCTTCCTACATACTTCGTCCGTTGGACGCAGGCATTCCTCTCGGACCACAGAGCCACCGTCACTGTGGACAATACCCGCAGCGCAACTTCCATTTGCGCCAGGGTGTACCGCAGGGGTCGGTTCTCGGTCCAGCTCTCTTCATCGGCGACATCTCCTCTCACCTCCCCCTTCTGTGCGCATCTCTCTCTACGCGGATGACCTAGCCGAGAGAGGCAACGTCTTTAGTCCAGGAGGCTTTGGATATCATCGAATCCTGGTCTGAGGAATGGCGCCTTCCGCTTATCCCCTCTAAATGCGATTTCTCTTTCTTCTCCATGGACCCTCGTCAAGTCCACCTCCAACCACGGTTATCCACTTATACTTTCAACCCCACCCCTACCTTCCTTGGCATCACCTTCTACCGTACTCTCTCCTTCTCCTCAAAACTTCGGTCTAAAATCACCCCGCTCAAATCCATCTCTATCACCGCTCCTGGGGTCCTTCCAAAGAATCCTTGGGTGCCCTTTATAAAACCTTCGCCCGGAGCGCATTACCTATGCCTCCCCTGCCTGGTTTCCCTTCACCTATAAGTCCAACCTTCGCCCCCTTGAAACTGCCCACAACCAAGCATGCAGAACAATAACTGGATGCTTGGCTTCCACCCCTATTGATCTTCTTCACCTTAAATCAGGCATCCCTCCTATCTGTACCACTCCCACCTCTCTCTTTCCACTTTCGACAGGGCACGTCGCCTCCCACCCCCTCTCCGATCTGGCCTCTGCCCCCTCTCATCAACGCCTCCTCTCTTCTTCTTTCTACTTTCTCTGCAGGCCGATAGGTCAGCCTCGCCAGCAACCTGCCAATGAACTCCAGCAGAAGAGATCCCTTTTCGAACACTTACTCCGCCATTGGGAACAGGCCCTATGTCTTGCGTCTTCAGTGGGCCGCCTCAATGTCTTTGCACTACAACAAGATGTGTCTCACGCCTCCTCTCTTGCTCATCCTGGCGCACTTTCTCTTTCGCACCCTACCACCCATCATCTTGACTCTTCTCCCCACGAACCTCTTGGCCTCATGTCACCTATTCCACCCTGGTCCCCCCTGCCCAACCTTTCTGTCAATCTCTCTCTCTCAATGTCCCATGCTCACGTCTTGACCCACCCCATCTGCGCTTTACAGTGGCCTCCGCCCATCTTGATGGGCTGCCCCCTTGTCATCTGACCATGTGGACTGACGGGTCTGAGCTCTTCCATCATGGAAAGGGCGGCGCGGGCGCCTATGCGGCGGAGGCAGTGACCTCTCGCTTCATGCGGGTGAGCACTGCTCCAGCTTCATTGTGTAGATCACGGCCATTCGCGCTGTGCTTGAATGGGCGGTCCTGCATGGAAACACCTGCCAGTACACCTCCATTACAGTTCTCTCGGACCCTCTTTCTTCCCTCGTGCTACTCAAATCGGGGCTGTCCTTCTTCTCTCTTCCAACATCCACTCTATCTGGTCCTCACCTTCAATGGATTCCGGGGCCTTCATCCCTGCAGGGCAATGAGAGGGCCGGTGCCTCCTCTACTGCTATTGCCCCAATCTCCTTTTCTGCCTCCTCCTCTTACATCCACGACTCTCTCCTTTCTTCCTGGCGGTCGTAACTTCGCAATAAACTTTTCGATAGCCAGATCCCCAATACTTCACCTGGTGAACTTCTCCTTCCCTGTTCTACCCGTTGCGAACTTTCGCGCCTTTGCTGCAACAGGCACTCCACCCTCCTTGCATCTTACCTCCATCGGATCAGCCTAACTGATTCCCCCACTTGCCCTTCCTGTGGTGAATGCCCGCAGGATCTTTCTTACCTTCTCTCTTGCCCCTTATCTTCAGGCCTCCGCCTTGCCATCTTTGGTGAGGCAGCGAGCCTTCTCGACCTATGGAGGCGCCCACGGGAGTTGCCGGTTGCTGGGTCTTGGTGGCCCGTGCCATCCCCCCATTCTCCGGAAGGGGGCGGGTAACAAAAAAACTGCCTACATACTCCGTGTGTGGCATAAATAATTTCTCAGTACTCTAGTATGTATGTATATCCTGCTTACATCTCGCATCAAAATATCGGTGTCCCAAATCAAATGCAAGTGAGAAAGGACAAAATTGAATGCGAGTGACATATGCATTCACATAGCATGTGGTTATTAGAAATTCAAATGTTCATACTTGTACTTTCTCACTTGCATTTGATCTGGGACACTCTGTATATGAAGCGATGTACTGTAGTTACAACTTGCAAGTTTGTTGCAAGGTGTCAGGCCTTGGTGTGTGCAGTTAATGAGACAGTTAAATTTAAATGTATGCACAGGATTTTAGTAGTGAATAAAATTCATTCTGAATACAGATTTGAATACTGCTCATAAGTGGTTACAAAGTCAATAAGTGGTGGCTTAAACATTTCAATTAAACAGTAAGTCCACAACCTTTAGCTTCTTTGTCTTGTCTGGAGACAGCTTCAAGTGACAACCCATTGTTGACTGCAAAAATTGGCTTCTTCCTTGTAGTGGAACCTCTTCTGTACAAATTTCAAGCTTCAGAACATTTACTACTTTTTCTTTACAATGCTTTGAGTGAATTCAACAGTCGTTATCCATCACGTGATTCACGTATGTGATACTATTGATAATATGTTTCATACAAATATGAATTATTTTTGTTTAATATATTAACTACTGTTATAATAAATATTTTAACATTTTATTTAGAAATAAACTATGTATGTGAATTTTGTGAGTTATAGACGGTGAAATATTCCATGGCTAAAGGGTGGTGGGCACCATGTATTTGGCATAGTTGATATTGGGGCATTTTGAGTGTATAGCAAATCTCATTATATTGGTGTACATGTAGATTACCTATACTGGAATTGATATGTATTATCAATGTCCAAAAATAAATATTCCATGTCTTCCTTGACAAACATTTCAATTCTCCCAATGTAAGGCTGATCTCTAAGTCTCTTTGTAACAGTCGTTTCCACCCAGCTGTGATTTGGATACAAGATTTGGATACCATATACCCCACACTAATGGCTTTCTCTTCCAACTCTCCATATCTTCAGATCCTTCCAGTCTGCTTCTCCCTCATCTTACATTTTCTCTCATTTTTAGTTTATCCATTCATTTCCACATTATACTAATTGTGTACTCTCTCGTCTCCAGCTGATGCTGATATGTCTTCTGTAGCCGTTGTTACTCATCCGGTGCAATTCTGGTTCGCACCTCTGCCTTTTCTGGTTTTGATCACTGCTTCAAGGTCTTTGGACCTTCCAACTTGCTCCAGGGGGGTTCTTTTCTCTGCTATCTCCTTTGTGAACCCGTTCTGCTTTCTTGAATAATCATCTACAGTACACTATTCGTTGAGAGAAGAAAAGGATTGTGCAAGGATATTTAATTTTTATTACCTATCACTTCAGCTGAATCAGAATGTCCAAAGCGCCACCCCAACAACCACTACCCATCCACAAGGTGATCATGGTGGGTTCAGGTGGTGTAGGCAAGAGCGCCCTGACCTTGCAATTCATGTATGATGAGGTAAGTTACAACATAGACTACTTGTGAAATCTCTAGTGTGGAGCATTGCTTTGTATGGATGTTAACATTGGATATTTTTGGGTGGAAAGAGAAAAGGATGGAAGGCTTGTTGGAGATAGTGAAGAAATTGAGGATATGTGATCATCGGAAGAGAAGAGGTGACAGCTTGGTCTTTTTTTTACCCGGCTCCTTCAACAGTTCTTACACTCAGTCACTGGATCACGACTCTTGCGAGCCCCGGGGAGTTGCCAGCCATTTCGCTATTTCAACCTGAGAATACCACGTGGAGTCGGCTGGCTTTACCCTCGGGCAGACAGTGCTTTAGTGGAGGGGCCATTCAACAACACCAATGTTATTTTAGTGCTTTTACACACCATATCACGGCCACTGTCAGGGAAGCGGTGCTGAAATTATTTCAGTGACACAACCAGGATTTGAATCTTGGATGTCTGGCTGCGCAGTCAGCATCGCTAACCACTCGGCCACCCATGCAGCCGTCGTCTCGTGGCGCGTTGTCCTGCTTTGGTAGTCAAAGTGATGCTTTCCCTGGAAGCTCTTGCGATTTCGTTCTCTCTTCACATTTCTCTCCTCTCTCTTTTCTCTTTCTTATGTCTTCTCTCTCTCTCGCGAGCTCTCTCTCTCTCTCCTCTATCGCTTTGTTACTATCTCTAACTATAATCCTGCTTTTTATTCTTCTCTCTCCTCTTCACCAATCTTTCTCTATTCTTTCTCTTCTTTTCTGTCTCTTTTCCCCTCTCTGTTATTATCTATTTTATATTTTCCTTCTGTCCCTTCTCTCTATACCTTTTTGTCTTTTACTTTGATCATTCTCTTCCCGACACTCTCTTTAATTCGTTTCTCTCTCCCTCATTTTCCCTCTTCTTCTATTTCTCTCTATTTCATTCGGTTTCATTCATGATGCGCTCCCTCCCCCCCCCCCTACTGGGAATTACAACAAGCCTAACAGTCCCCTATCGTACCGTGGTCAATTTGAGTTTGAGTTCGCGTTGGCGAGCCTCGTTGATTTTCTCCCGGCGAACTTCGCGTTCGAATATCGAGTTGACCGTCGCCCGCTCGTTCTTGGCCTGGGCCCAGAAGCCTTCGGACAGTTCCAACAGATTCACCTGTCCAGACTTGGATCCGCACGCGATCAGACGCCCGTTGTCCTGCACCCGCAAACTGTGCAGCGGTTCGTCGCAGACCTGGCCGGCCAAGCCAACAGTGTACAACGAATGAGAGATACTTGGCGGGAGAGTACAGGGACCTGATTCATAAAACTTAAAAGTGTTACAATTTTAGATCTATATGCGTACAAGTGTACAACAAATATTAAAAGTTAATCAGATTTTGTGTTAAAACGTTTGTTGACGAATCGCGCCATCATCATTTCAAGGGTGAGCGTCGAGACTTTCTAACAACTGTTTATTCATATCATACGAAGAAGGTATCACGTGTTAGCATTAGAAGGCAGTCAAGCCAGCTATACCTGGACGCTCAGAGTGGGGTCGGTCTGTTTGAAGACCAGGTCCCAGATGTCCAGCACCCCGTCCATCTTGGAGGTGAAGAAGACCCCGGGTCGGGCCGGACTCCAGCAGGCGTCGGTCAGCCCGACGTTGAAGTAGTGCGTCCACATGATGGGCGAATCTCGGGAATCCTCCGACCAGATCTTCGCCGTCCAATCGCCCACACTGAGGAAGTTCTTCGGGTAGAAGGGATTCCGTTGGACAGCATAGACCGGACCCAGATGGCCTGGATAGATGGCCACGATCTTGTCCGCCGGAGTCTTCCCTTTCCGATTGCACGACATGATAGTGCCCTAAACAGAGAAGATCAACACGACAGTGTAAGTGCCAAGGAGAGCGCACAGAGTTACGTAGTAGGAAAGAGTGACTTCTAGATCAATCAATGACAGGACTTAATATGTGCCAGTGCCACATGTTGATCCCATCAGTCATCAACTCGTCCGGTCAGTACTTGAAATTTTATGACACTTTTTGTCCAGTCACACAGATCATCGTTAAATTATGGGCCAAATAAATTTAATGTAGATGTACCGCGTGTCTCATAAATAATGATTTCTTATTATATGCCTAATGAGAGGCGTTTTTTTAATTTTGTCAGTATATATTATAAACAGCACGGCGTATTTATATGCGGCATATCTTACTAATCTCATCCTAAATTTAAACAAATGGACGGCGTATATGGCACTATTTGGTATCACACGAAAACTAGGAACATGCTCTATTTGAAGGAAACTCAAGCAATGACATTACATCAAACTATCTGGCTAAAACTACTCTTTATGGAGTGGAAACAGCGACATAGATATACCATATGACTTTCTACCCAAATACGCATACAAAGAAACTACAAATTGGGCACTCGCAAACACAATATTGACACATTTGCCCACCATATTACAAATAACGAAAGAGCAAAGTATTGTCTAAAGGATTGGAGTTGCGGAATTTATACTCATCATTAAAAAATTGAATTGAGAAACGTTTTGTAGGGCCATGCTCTAGAACCAACGAACAAAAATGAAGAAATTAATGCTTGTGATTAAGGGTAATTGATTTCGTCACCTTTTCTTGATATATAAGTGGATTTTCAGTTCGTCAAAATGAGATTAACTTTGCCCTAAACGATGTCCCCGCGCGAATCAACGGACTGTTGTCAGTCCTGTATAAATCGGGAGCGCCTCATCTCTGCGCTCTCGAAAAGAACTCCGCGACTGGATATATCTCAACGAGCGATCTCGAGATTAAACTCATCATCAACAACAACAACTTCCGACGAACGCAATGAGAGAAGAAATGCTCTTCCGCCGGGAGGCAGGCCATTATCCAAGATGTTTGTGGTCAGATACAATCGCCAAGGTTGTTAACTATTCCGCCCCACTGTCTCCTAAATAAAAACATTTTCTTAAAGAAATACAATGTTTTCAGTATGATACTATTTCTAACAGAAACACATTTTCCAGAAATGACATTCTTGACAAGATATCCACCAGCAGACCAGACTGGGTAGGATCCGAACCCGTCCGTATCCCAGGGGAACTACATAACCATTAGGCCACTCCAACTCGACAACAAGACCATCAACATTTTCACTGACTCCAAGGGAACGAAATAGTCGACAGAAGAATTGCCAAGGAAGGATCACTACTGCCCCAGAAAGATTCCCCTTTCGACTACAACTCTGCCAAAGCAGCCAATTGACAGGAAGACGGCGGAAAACTAGTTTAACAAATACCGTGCAAGACTCGAGAAAGCAGAAGGCTCCTCGTTCCACACTCTGGCACTGGAGCATCTCAGAAGGCTGTCCTCCCCCTGCCGTCCAAATCTCCACCCTCACCAGAGAAGAAAAAACAACGCTGCCACGGTCACGGGGAGTTGCCCGGTTGCTGGGCCACAAAACAAACAAACAAACAGGGAAAGCCACCATCAGGGCCGCCTACAAAGGACTTATTCATGGGACCTTCCAGAACTGTGGAAACTGTCCAACATCTACTCCTGCGCTGTCCTCACTGCTCCACCGCTCGCGCCACGAATCTCGGCGGTCTCTGGCAAATATTAACTCTAAAATAGAATTCGTTTTCTACATCTCACTTTAGATGCGTCCTCTCGTCCATTTAAATGGGGTCTCTTAGTTTGTCTGTTTGTCAGGCTAATGTGCAAAGTGGAGATTTTCTCATTGAATGTGATATTGGTTTTACAATAAAGTTTTCAAAATGACATCACTCAATGGATAAGGAGTCTGTCTCCTAGGTGTAGAAGATGACGGCTTAGAGACCCACCGTGAGGTTATTGTTAATATTTTGAGCTGGACAGAAATTTCTGTTCTTTTATTATTTCAACCGATGAAATAAATCCTGAAAATTGATTAGAAAGTATTTTTATTTGCGATAATAAATTTATTTAATAATACAATACTGAAATATTTGAGATTATTTTTCGGTTGAAACTTGGTATGAATATAATTGAAGCAAGCAAGCAAACATTGAAGCATCCTCGAATCTCTATAAGATGGTTTTTCGGTCGAGTTGTCGGGATGAATATATTTCAAAAGAAAAAATGAAAACAGAACTCATTATTTCCAATATGACACTGTAAGTTCAAATGTATTGAATTACAATTATTCTGATATAAATAAAATGAATGATATGGAATAACGTAAACATCTATGAAAAAGAATCAATTTTAAAGAATAATTACAATACCCATATCAGTAGTATTTATTCTGAGCTATTTTTACAATGTAATTTCCTAGCTGTGTAAAACTTTAAAGTCCGGTCCTTAAATTTATCCCAATAAGAAGAAGAGTTTAATAAATAATATTAGAAAATTTGAGATTCTTGTCTAGAAGGGATTTTATTGTTAACCGGTAGTGAATCAAAGTGTTATGATATTATTATTATTTTTTATTTCTATTTATGTAAATGGTCATATTTTACGTCAAACGCTTTACCAGACTACTACCAGTAGCATATAGCAAGTGATTAGAAAGTTTAACTCAGTCCTAATTAACTGTACAAATTTTCCCACCTCTTCTGTGCCGGCCATAAACTTGGTTGGGATGGTGGGCTCGTATTCCAGGGCATAGGAGCCCTGGGCGTTGGCGAATTCCTGCTTCCTGGTCGGGTCCAGATAGAAGACCTCGGTGGGCTCGGTCAACTTGCGCGTGTCCCACCAGAACACCTGACCATCGGTGCTGACCGAGAACGCCTCCGTGCCAGTTTTCGATTGGATCCAGATGACTTTCCAGGCCGGATCCCGATGGCTGTTCTCAATGGGGGTCACATCCACCGGCAGAGATCCCTTCCGGGTATCCCAGTAACCTAAAAACGTTCTACATTGGCATAAATTACAATATCAAACAAGGACACTGACTTGAGCGATTGACGGTAAAGTTGTAACAAAAAGTTATGGAACAGCTTAAAATTTAAAAACAAATCAGCTTATTGAATGCTTAAACAGTACAGCAATCTGCCAGGTAAAAATAAGAAAACAAATCTTGAAAAATGAAATACTAGAGATATTAGATAGTGACCATCATGACACGCGAGAGTGAAGGATCGTGTCTGGTGGACTTTAGAGTTATTTTATGTTATACAAGCATTGATTTGATTTGGATGCGAAAATATAACCTCTTCATTACCAAAAGAGAATCCTGTGAAGGTGGTCAAATAGCTTCTTCATTACCAAAAGAGAATCCTGAGAAGGTGGTCCA
>JAUYWV010145156.1:0-10366 GCA_032274565.1 Nematoplana nigrocapitula | reverse complement strand
AGGTGACTCAACGGTCTAGGTGACTCAACTGTCTAGACAGGAAAAATTTTCCGCGGGTAGGGGGGGTGGGGGGGGGTTGGTGAGTCATGGTCTGGAGCGTGGCTATCCATTACTACTGACATTCCCAGTTGTCTCCTCTTGTCGGTTGTTGGTGCAGAGCGATCTATACACCTTTCAAATGTTGTGGAGAAAGTTTTTAGTGCTGGTGAGGCTGACCACTCGAGTCTAGTAAACTGTGACTGCCTCTCGACGAGGTCAGGACAGGTCATTCCTTGGCTTGGGAGTCGTCGGGGTGGGGGTACATGAGTTTTTCGAAGAAGCACACTACCTTCTCCAAGCCGGTCTGTCATTGGCTCTCCTCAGGAGATCTGATATGTTCACTTCTGTCCATTCTTTGATGTTGTCCAGCCAGCTTTTTCTTTGCCGTCCACATTTGCGTCCACCTTCAACTGTGTCCAGCATGATAGTCTTGGTGAGACTGTTGTGTCTGGTGACATGACCAATCCACTTCAACTTACGCCGTTTGACGGTTGCAAGGACTGGTTCTTGAGGGCTCACCAGATTCTCGATCTTACTTTGTACATATTTCTCTGGTCTTGTGCTCGGAGTAGTGTTCGCTGAGTAGTTTTCTCAGACATATTCTCTCTTTAACATGCAACTTTTCACGAGCTAGTATTTGGTAGAAAACCAAATGCTCGAGGAAGAATGGTAGACTAATTCAACATTTTCAAATATTCCCGGTATATTCTGTTTTTAAATTTATCTCATCCCAGAAAATTGTAGAGTTCATGTCATGGAACGGAAGCCTAATGAAACACACAGAAGATAATCGTCTCGAGACATTCTTGTTTTGAACACTTCATAATGAGAAAACAAATATAAATCTTTGTGCGCAAGTCGTGAACTGAGTCATAAAATATCAAGAGTTTCTGCAATCTTACTTAAAGAAAACAGATTGATTTCCATCAGTAGTTTTGTAGTACACCAAAGAACCTTCTTCCGTGCCAAAAACTTCTTTCTGCCATTGTAAAACCACCAATACAGAGTTTTTTGAACAAAATTATAAAAATGCTGTCTCATCGTCTGCTCACTACAAACTAAGGCTTGAATATTTTTATATCTTTCCTTTGGCTGCAGCAATAATTGATTTACATTTTCGTAATAAATAATACATACTTCGCTAAGTGCAGATCTTACGAAACTCTTCATCTTCATTTAAAAATCACTGAAATCTGTAAATCTTTATTAGCCGCATCAGTCAATTGACAGTTATCTTTCACTTACAGTCAGCAGTTTAAACTTCATTTGAATTTAACTCCGTATCTGTATGGTAGAGATAGGGAGGAAGGGAGGGAGAGGGAGACAGTGAATGTGGGTCTATTTTGAGGTTTCGCTAAAGCAGAATATGATTGCAGTGCGCAGCTGTCGATGAGTGAGAAGGAGAAGACGGAGTGGGATTACAGGGTGGCTGGGAAAATGAGAGAGAGAGCACCAAAAGTAAGTCGAGGACAGGAAGGAAAGGTGGAGAAAGCCCCAATTGGGAGAGCATGTTGGCAGGCGGAAGTGGCTTATTCTCTGATTCAAGTTGGGCTGCGAGTCCCAGCAATTTCAACTTCCCTCTATACACATAGTCACAGACACAACACATCGCACAGATTATATACAGATAAAACTAGGTGGATAATGAAGTTTTTCTTTCGCCAAATTTGAACTTTGTGCCAGGTTGAGCTCAGTGTGTTTGGAAGCAATCGGCAAGCAAAGGAATTGACTTATAATAATAGCAACCCATATTTAGTAGCAATAATGCCGCTGAAACGTTTTCTTTCGATTTTACCATGAGAACCGACTGACATACAGTACAAAAACACAGTTTACGAGCATGAGCGGGCTCATCGAATACCGGCAATTTTGGTTTAGACGTTTTTGTTTTCATGTGCATTGTAGGCCTTATCATCTCTATTTATTCATTATTTGAATTTATTCAAAAAATTTATGTTTTACATTACATTGTATCTTAAAGTTTATTAATTTGGTTGGATTATAATTATTATTTTTTTAAAAAACGTTGCAATTTATTATTCAGTAGTGGTAAATTGGATAGAAAGTCGATGTAAATTACCAAAGGAACATTATACTTCTCACACCGAAGTTTTGTAATTTCCCGATTTTTATAATTTTTTATATAAACTAGTTGAGTATATCTGGTGCGTTTAGAGTTAAATAAATGCAATCTATTTTTTTTCTCCGGAAATTCGATTATTGCTTCTTTTATTGCCACCAATTTGTGAACTAGTTAAGAAATGAGTCACACATTTATATTTTTATTTATTAGACACACATACATAAATCGACACTCGAGCCATTTTGCTAATGAAAAAATATTGCTTTTCGTTCAAAGGTGAAAGATTGATCTTGATTAAAATTAATTTGTTTCTCAATCGTAATCATACCAAATTATACGTACAAATTCTAAGTGAAACTAACTTATTTTGTATCATGTAGGTTAAATTCTTAAATTTAATGTGAGATAAAATGAGAATAGGAATAAACATTGAGAATGAAAATATTTTTATTTAGAAATCTTATTCTATCGAGAGACATTTATTAGGTAAACACAGAACATATTTCTAGTCCTTCATTATCTGAAACTTTGATGAGAATAAAAAGCACATTTTTATCACTTTCACCAGGTGCTACGTAAATATTCGTTTTAGAAATATAATTTTTATTTTCTGCTGTGTACGTAGAAAAAAATAACTCACAATTTTTTAGGAAGTTGAAATTTTGGAAAGACAACTTTTTGATCACTTTTTAAAATTACACCCTGAAAAATGACTGATTAAGATACTCGACGGGAATTATTTTGATGATTTGACATGGACTCTATTGACAAATGTACTGTATATTTCGGAAAGTAGAACTACTGATACAAATGAAAATGTACTATTGATCTGAGAAACGACTTTTACTGATAATAATTTAGTGAAAAGAGAACTGATACCTTTAGTTTTCTTATACCATACCGCGCACTCCAGCGAATTAATAGCAGATCATCCTCTAAAGATAAAAAATGTAAATACATTTACACCTTCCCATAGAAAATGTTCATAGAACGCAGAATACTATCTTTCTGATTAAGAGATCTGTTTAATTCTTATAGCTATTATATACTGCAGATGTAGAATGCCGAGATGGCTTGCAACTGTTTAAGTCGATGTTCAGTACAGACAACCGATATTAGTTAATTAAAATCTACTTTGATTCCAATAGAGTCGCTTATAGACTGAGATTGAATTCATTAAAGATCTATTTTAATCTATATAATATTAGTATGTTTCTTTTTCTTTTCAGAATTGCAAAGTAGAAGACCACGATTACAAGATGAAATCGCTCACAATCGGCACCAATAAGACTATGTCACCCTTATTCACCAACTGCTGGTATCTTCTCAATTTCGTTTTGATGTTGCTCTTGTCCTGCTGCTTCCTTCACAAAGGTATGATGTTTAGGCGCCAAATCTCATCTGCCTTTTCCCCGCCCCGTCGTCTATCCACTTACCTCCCTATCATCACACGACTGTCGTCCCATCCATCCCCACGAGGTTTCCTTATCAAGATTCTCGCCGACTTGACTGACTACATATAGCGAGTTAGTGAACTATCCTATATCCAGTCTACTGTTGAGAGGAGCGAGCAGCTCGAGGCTCGAGGGTGGAGGATTTGCTTGAGTTCTCTTACCAATGTCGCATCGTCAGTGGATAGGGACCTCTTGTCTCATAGCTGTCATTGGTAATTTGTGTTAATTTACCCCTTTTGCATTGCTCCGTCTTCCCCCCCAACACACCCCATCTCTCCACACCCTCAGTCCTTGCATCTAAGTCGAGCGAGTGTCATTGCATTCGGGTAAACAGGACGAAAGACTAAGGGGTAGAACACAAGACGAATGGCTAACACCACCACATCTCCCTCTCTCTCTCACACACTCTCGCTCACTATATCTATCCTTTTTTCTTGCCGTCTCTCTTTTCGTCTGTATAATATTCCTCCTTGATTCTGACTGGTGTTGGGAATTTTTAGAAAGGTTTCACATCTACCTCGCCTAATTCTCTCCCAGCCCCCCATATCTGTAGCCTGCATTCTCTCACTATTTTTTTCTTTTAGCTTCACTTTCATTTGCTGATATCCATTTGTTTCTTCAGACTCTATCTTTCCTGCGAGCTATCGAAATCTGAGGCCTTGATTCCAGGTTTAGCCTTTTAAAATGTGAAAACCTTTCTTTGTATTTGTGGTTATTATCATTTCATATTTACATCCGCAATATGTTTAAACACTAATATCTTTTCAATTTTTTCCTTTTGAAATGTTATTTGTGTGAGCGCAATAAAGTTTGCCTTTTATGACATTTTTCCTTCAGTATATTCACCTAAGCTTTTAATTGTTATTTGTTTAATCAGAATCAGGATTTAATAATTATCATATTTTCGAATTTTATTTTCTGTTCTCATCATAATCTCTTATTGCTTCTATTTTGTATCAGAATTCTTTCTTTTCAAATAAAGTCGTAATTTGAGAAAATATAAGCAGTTAAGTGCACATCCAATAATAAAGTTGAGAGGTACTCATAAATATGTTAACTGTACTGGTTAAAGTTATCTTTGAGATTCGACTTAAATAAGGTTCACTACAATATAGCTGGCATACTGTAGGGTTCACTACAATATATTAGCTGCCATACTGTAGATTTTGGCATTTCTTTAATTTAGCATTCCCCTATTTTGTAGATTTTCACTTTTTTCCAAATGAAGTTTCATATTTATAGTCAGGTATTCAAACATTCAATAATTTGGTTTGTAACTTCCATTTAGAAGAAGGTATTTTAGGTCCGATGAAGTTACATTAAAATCTTGTCAGAACCAAGAATAGGTCATTTGACATATATACAAGGATCATATATGAAGAGTACTGGGCTAAGGTCGCTTCCTTGCCTCAATCATATCTCAACTGAAAATTCATTGGATTACTCTGCACTTCCTACAACCTTTTTTTCTCTTGTCTCTTTAGACATTCATTCCACCATTCAAAACTTCCTCCTCTCTCACGCTCATTCATCTCAGTTTAGTAAAGACCAATATAATATGCCTTTTCTAAATCCACAAAACCAAACACCACATTCCCTTTCTTTACCAGATTCTTTTCAATGATCTCTCTCAACGCAAACATGCCATCCGTCGTCCCTCTCCCTGATCTAAAACCATGTTGCTCCTCTCGTATATGTGGCTCCAGTATTCTCCACAGTCTCTTATCCACTATTCTCTCCAAGAGATTCATAACGTGGCTGAGTAAAGTGCTAACCTGGTATTTACCCGGGTCTTGGAAGTCCCCTATACGCTTCAAGATGGGTATTATAATAAATATTCTCCATTCTTTGGTACTCGTCTATCGTGCATGCAATTATGTATTTATTATTCTAGTTAGCCACTTGATTCCATTTCACCGACCGCTGTTATCATTTCTGTACGGTTTTTATCTTCTCTTGGCACTTTTCCAACCTTTAGTCCAGCAATAGCATAGAAGAAAGACAATAAAGAATGGACAGGTCAAAGTCTTTCAGAGACATCTCAATCGGCCCTGGATAGAGAGAAATGGCGTGCAACCATGGTGGCCACATCAGCGCTTTTCGCGCCACCTTACTGAGAGAGAGAGAGCAGTGATGCAGTTTCCATTGAGTAAATTGATATAGCTTTCTAGTGAATAATAACACCTCATAAATTACTTAATATAAAACAGCTGATATTATAAGCACACTGAGGAGCCCTACAAGTATCCGTCAGTTCCAGTTGCACAGTCAGTAACACTCCGTCAAACTTATGAGAATCGAAAATTCATTCCAAGGCCATGGATCGCACACAGCCTGCATTTATATTCTTGAAGAAGAAATTCCCAACAGTCAGCGATCAAGGAAGAAGTTTTTGTCGGGCCACCAATTCGCCAGTTAATATCCGGAGTTCGATCTCCTCATGAATCCAGTAGAGTTGGCAGCATGGACTGCGTTCAAAAGTGTATGTAACGGATTTTTCGGAAAACATAGAGCATATAACTTCCACAAACTGATTGAAGAGTTGCTCCGCACTTATCATACTACGGGTTGCAACATGTCTTTTAAGCTGCCTTTCCTCATGTCTCATCAGGATTTCCTTCAACCTAACTCAGCAGATATCTCTGATGAACATGGGGAACGGTTTCACCAGGACATCGCTGTGATGGAGCGGAAATATAAAGGAAAGTTGAGTCCATCGAGGCTAGCCGACTTTGTCTGGATGTCGAAACACAATGACTCTAACATGCAGCACATACGGAAGTAAAAATTTAAACATTTCTGACTTTACATGAGTATTTTTTGTAATTTTGATTGTAATTCTTTATGTATTGATGCTCGTTGTTCTACATATTAATTGTTTTGTTTTATCAAAACTTTTTAAACAAATTCACGCCTTTTAAATTTTAAGCAATAATCGATTTGGTCAATTCTAGGTTAATTTTGTTTTGCATGGTTAAAAACCTGGGATGTGGTGGAGAAAAATGGAGTTCAGATTCGTGATGAGCATGCTCGAATTAACAAAAGACACATAATCGATAGCCAGAATAAATTTCAAACTTGAAATTGGAAAACAGTGTTATCTGGTCTCAGGTATCGATATACCAAGAATTGGGTTACGAAAGCAGCCAGTAAATTTTCGATTAGAGTTTTTAGCTGTTTTCGGTTTTAGTACGAGGACAGTCACCCCATGTGCATGTTCGTAAAAATGTTTTCCTGATAATGGTGAAAAGAAGACAAAAAGGTAACCAATCATGACTTGCATGATCGGCTTACCGAGTATTATCAAACTTATTGTGGCGGATTTAAAACTTAGTGTGTATTACTGGACATCCTTGTAATGATGAACTATTGTTTGAATGTGCTTTTATTTAAAATAGGTTTTGCCCATATTCGCATTCTTTTCCATTTTGTTTCATTATGCTGTACGATAGAAACTCTCACTGTTAGATTGATCTCTAATAAAGTATAGATTTACTGGATTTTTTCTGAAAATCTTGGACTTTCGTGTCAAATTTCGTCTTATAGAATTGTTACACCACACCAGCATGTCATCTCTTCTCCTATGGAATGCAGAATCTGTTGTTAGAGGGGTAGAGATGAACAAGCAAGGTGTTGGATTTCAATTGATCGCATCATGCATTCGGAGAGGCTATAATAATTTATTCGTTTCAGGGGTGATGTACTAACGAAACAAGACATTTATACGTGATTTAACTCTGTCTAATAATTTTTGTATCTTATTTTGGTTTGGAAAACAGTAAAAAACTATCGTTTAATATATATGTTTTGTGAAGTATTTGTTTTATCATATCAACTCATCTCATACTTTGGGTGAATTGCTGCTTTAGAAGTATTAGCCCTTAAACAAGAATTCTGCAATTTGTTTCATGATTAAGCTATACACAAATGTGCCAACAGATTTTGTCCGAATCAATAATTTACATTTAATGATATTACGCATAATGTGTTACAACAAATCAATTATTAAATCAATATTGGGAATAAAATGTCATTGGTCAGTGTTCTTTGACTTCATGAAATTTAATAAGATAGCATATCAAGAAAAGGTATAAAAATAACGTAAAGGTTTGGTAGTTTTAAAGGGGTCTAGAAAATTTTATTCGGAACCTGTGGCACCCATATGGATGAAAATCTCTGATTGATAGTATAGGAGGAAATAGCTAACACAAAACACAAAAGCAGTCACTAAATTTTTGGAAGTTCTCTATTGTTTCAGATTATGAAGATATTGTGTGTCAACTGTTGGAGCGATATTGATTGCACAAATGAAGCTAGTAAGAACGTAGTGAATGTGTTTGTTTGATGTGCAGTATATCATTTAGAAAAGAAGCATAGTTAAAGAGTACGGAAGATTTTAAATAAAATGTGACTTGTCAGTGTAACGAGTAGAGCTAATTTTTAAGACAACTATCATAAGCATCTGTAATAAGAATGCTAAGATTACTGGTACATTGTTGAGAGCGAAAACTGAGTCATGAAATGGATAAATATGGTATTGTTCGCCAACATCGGACTTGAGGCCTTTAAATATGCTTTCCAAATTATGCCATTCAAACGCCGGTATCTTATTAAACCTCTTCCGCCTCGACTTCCGTCCAAAATTTTCGGAAAATGTTTCAGAAGTCATCATTCATGAGTATTAAAAATAAACTCTGCGTAAATGTAACAGAATTAAAGACTACGCATCTAAAATTGGGTGCATGTTTGCCGAGATACTGTCCGTTTTGCAGTAAAACAAAATATCTACCTTCCCTGGTCTACGTTTGTGAAGGATCAGGATCTTCGTAGCCAGAGTAGTCAAATATACCTGCTCCCCTGTCTATTTACAGAGTCCATCTCTGTGTCAGCATCTGATTGGCTATTCAGTGTGATGGGCCGCCCATCTTGCTTTGCGCTCCTGGTGATCTTTCTCAAGGTGGTCGACTCTTCATCAGCACCGCTGCTGATATTTTTGTTTTATCTATCGGCGTTCTGGTCATAACCCAACACTAATGGGCAACGGGAACGTGTCCCGAGAGGGGATTAGCCAGTTAGCGGATCTCTGCAGAAAGCCCGGTTCTGCCTGACTTTTATAGAAACGGTTCCTACAGGAATAGGTCTCGATTGCTCCCTGGCAACAACAAAAACAGCCACAAGGAGACGTCATGAATTGAACAGTTTTGTGGACTTAGAAGATGCACCACCATGACGGGTACTGTTCATGGGCCTCTATTTCAACAGCTTCTCTTGACCGATCCATCTATAAAGATCACTGCGTCACCATGCTAGTAATGAGTGTCTGATCATCTGCAATCGCCGCTCCTTTGAGCCACTCTCGACATTTCCTGACCAGTGATAGCTCTACTGTTGTGAACTTCTTCAGTGAGTGCGTCTTCAACCACGACCCACTTTCGACCTCTCCTTATCATTACAGTTTCACAGCACTAACTGATGGTGTTCATAACGTGTGCATCCACTCCGTGCCTCGCTTCAGTCAGTCTTGACGTTATCTCTTTGCCCAGCTTGCCAGGCAGACGATTAGTTCCATGCACACTGACTCGATGGTAGACCTAGGCCAGCTAGTGACGTTCTGCATGGTGGGAAGGTCCAGCAGATGACGCATGGCCATGGCTGACGCATCACGGATGCTTCCAAGGATTGCTCTCATGCCTTCAATTTGGATGACCTCCATCCGCTGGGGCTATGCATTAGACGTGATGAGAAGCCCCAGGAGTGTCCTGTACAGCAAGAACTTTATTCTTCGAATCATTGTGTTTTGAGTGCTGTCAACCCATTTTTTGCATTGAAAGCGACTATGGTGATCCAAAAGTGCGATAAAAGGTGACTCCCAAGTCACTAAGCAAGTACTCCTGTCTAAATCCCGATAGTGTACCAGATCGGGATCATGAAAGTTGACATCAATGATTTAGAAAATTAAATTTAGAAATGACGAGAATCGAACTGAAAAAGAGTTGGAGCTTTTTCGCTATCGAGACAACTGTACTACTACTATATCTCTGAGGTTCAGGTATTTTCTCTGAATTCGTTTCATTTTATTTTGTGTTATTCTGTCCTCTGGGATCGTGTACTCATCGATAAAAAATGATTCCACTGCACTGAGCCAAGTTAGAGCATATCGTAGATGTTAAGTCAACGTGATATTGTGTAGTTGTAGTTAGAACTGTTCATATTCGATATTATACAATTGTATTTTTTAATTTTCATTGCAGTTATTACATTCAATCTGGATTTTTACACGTTAAAATTTGCGGGAAGATTACTATTATCAGAAGACAAAAGTCTGGTAGTTATTTGACAGTTAAAATTTCAGTACATTTATATACAAAAATTTTAAAACGAAAGGTAGAATCGAAACATTTTGGAATAATTATTTATCATCAATATTTCTATTCTATAGTTTGTCTTTATTTAGTAATGCAGGCGCAAAAGTTGAAATACGAATTTCAAATAATAATCTCCGCAAACATATGCAGCGGCATTGAACTAATCTTTAGGTCCAACGTATTAGATTACATATGAATTTAAATGTAACCGTTCAACAGGATGAAAGCAGGGGCGTCGATCCCGGGGGGGGGAGAAGACGCGTCCCCCAATATTCTGGTTTGGGGGACGCTCATACAAATGCCCCCCCCCCAATAATCATTGAATACATAATGATTTTGTCATTGCACTTTTTTGCGAGGCAGGGTCTGGCAATACGCGGCCACGAAATGGAATACGGCAATTTTTACGAGCTATTTCGCACTCG
>JAUYWV010145145.1:0-10366 GCA_032274565.1 Nematoplana nigrocapitula | reverse complement strand
CCCCGCGCGCGCAAAGGAAAGAGGCCCCCCCCCGTCCGCACCTGAGAGGTCCGTGACGATGGAGGTCCGGTCATGCGAGAAACTTCGTACCCCCCATCGGGGAGCGACGCCCGACGCCAAGAGAAGGCGTTTCCCAAGTCGGGCATAATGCTGTCTTCGATTGTCTTGCTCATAATAAAGACTATGATTTATAAAAAGTTCTCATGTCCCTTGAAACGAAACACTAAATTTGTTACCGTACTGTAACGCTAGTCAATGCTTTTTGTGTGCCAGTATACAGTTTATTTTTTAGGCTAGACATGGGACACGCGATTGACTATTCTGAAGTGTATGCACTCATGAACGTAAATTCATAAAATCTGATACTTACTATATGATTATCAGCCGCTTATCACGTGAACGACTAAAGCCCGGTTCACAATGCTCTGTGTACACAGGCCTGTGTTTTAGGTCTGTGTACAGATTTGTGTAATTTTTACAGAGGTAGATATCAACCGGTTCACAATGCTCTGTGTACACAGGTGTCTATTTTGCTCCGGAATGGCCAGGACATCAACTGTTTTGCAGCTACAGCAGTGGGGTGGCTTCTCCAGCCAAAAATCAATGAGGATTCTAGCGACGGCGACCAATTAAAACATAGCAGCACCCTGTGTACACAGACCGAGTTGGATAAAATTTAACTCTCAATTTTACACAGACCTGTGCGTCTGGGTGTAAATACACTTGTGTACACAAGCACACATCTGTGTGATTTGGTTACACAGGCCTGAGTTTACAGAGCATTGTGAACCGGGCTTAAATTCTCGTCTTGACGTTGTGTGTCATTTACAGTAGACACGATTTTATTTTTTCGTTAACAAAGCCGGAACGTGTCTATAGTCTGTCTAGACATACAGTATGACGAATAGGTGACCCCGCAAAACTACAGACACCTGCGAGACACCTGTGCAATGTTCAAGCTAGCCGTAAGTTCTGCCTAATTAGATAGTTTAAATTTGAAGTGAGTCTATAAGATTGAATGTGAAATATGAATTCCTTTTTTTGCAATTCAGTGTATTAATGGTGTCAAAATGTAGATCTAGGTGTATTTGTCAATTAATTTTGCAACCCATTCGATTCACGCTGAAAGTGGTTAAAAAAGATTTCAATCTATGAACATTCTATTTAGTATGTCTACATTCGATTCGTTTTATGAATTTCATAAACTGGGAAAGAGCCACAAAAGGGAAACATAGTATAGACAATACAAATGACGTAATTCTCTTGGGATCGATTTCGACAATTTTATAAGTACATAAACTTTGTATAGAGGCGCCTTTGAAGACTTTGTGATTTAGATGTTAAATGTTTATATAACCAACTGCGGCGAAATTCTCATGTTATCCTATTTTTTTGTGGAATAACACGATTTGTCTCTCATGTACACGTACGAAGAACATCTTTGATTTTCGATTTCCACAGTTTTTGTAAGTTCATTTGGTACCTCAATATTTACAATTACTCTCTGACTACCGTATAGGGAGCAAAGCGTGAAGGGTTAGCCCCTCTTGATATGGTGTGTAGCTTCACCATACTGCTAGCAAGATTTAATAGTAATTATGCTTTGCTGCTACTTTCAATTAATTAATAATCGATCGATTTTACAATGAGTTGACAAAATAGATTGCACGGATAATAATAAGATAGCCGTGATTGCCTTATGTCAATCATGACAAGATTGAATACCGTTCGGTGTCCAGATATGACTAAAAGAGCTACTTTCCTAAATATGTAGGTGGTAGGGAAAGGCCAATTATCAACATATATGGGGAATAGGTCAATCTCATTTAGGCCATGCACCTTTTGATTTTTTTCAAAAACATTCTCACTATCTAACAATTGACAAAATTTAAATTTTTTTCCATGGCAATTTATAGTCTTTTAAAATTGCAAAACAGGACAGAAAATATAAGATGTAAAATCTTAATGCCGATGAAAAATGAAACGATGATTAGTTTACTTGCTAGTCTATCGGCAGAAAGAAATTGCATGGAGGCCATCAGCTGTTGAATACTATTATGACGTCATCAATTGATGTCTGATTTGGTTTGACAGAGATAATCGGGCTGTAGAACTTGTGCAAATGTGAGTGTTTATGTTAGTGATCCTCTAACGCCATTCAAGATTCCATCACGTTTGCTCTTTGAGGATTATTTCTAGAAATTCATTTTAGCATTGAATTTTCTCCTTGTTTCTACTATTTCGCATAATGTGCGAACACGCAATCAGTCTGCCTATAGGCAAAGCAGTCGTTGGTTGTTTTTTACTACCCTTCAACATGAGTTTGTCGCCTAAGTAGGTGCTTCCGTGCTGGAACATATTCTTGCACACGGCTCTCTTGCGAAATTGCATGTTCATTGATGTTACAAAGGGAAAGAAGGAGCGAAAGAGAGAAGGCAAAGAAAGCTATAGTATGCTCATCGAGTCTCCGGCGGTTTATATGGCAACAGATAGCAATTCGGCGGCATTATTACTTTGAGGGGTGGAAAAGTCCCCGATGAATTCAGTCACCCAGTACCCACTTTCAAGTTGAACATGCCTCTCGAATCCATCCCTTCAGCACTCGCACGCACACACAGACAGGGAGAGAGAGAGAGTCCGTTGTTTCTTTGAGTACTATTTTTGTACTTTTCCCTCCCCCTCGCGTACACAAAATGCACTTGGGAAAAGATTGACTGAGTTTTGCTTTTCTCATCTGTGCGACACAATCAAAGGTATTCGGTGTTACTATGAAAATGCTATTTATAGATAACACATGAATAGCGGTTCTATCACGACGATGCAGAAGCATTTTTAACAAAATAATTGATTTACTTCACGAAGAGCAAAACTGTCGAGATTGATGGTAAAATACATCTATAATAAGTGTACTATAACTAAACCATCGGTGAAGATGAAGACAGCATGAAATCAGCGCCTGTGCTAACACTTGGGCAACACGCAAAATAATCAGTACATAAAATCCGTAAAACATTAACTGGCCGCAAAAATGTTTTTTAAGTCGGTACTACATGGATTAGCTAGGAGATGCGACTTTTGTTACTTCCATGATTTAATGTAAATTATAACTACTAACTGAATACGCGTTCCAAAAACAGGACTGCTACTTCGCTGCCCTGTCGGGATTTGCCGAAAGGTTTGTCTCCATGACTGTATGGGAGTTGCTGTGAGGGATGTATTGAAAGCGGTGTGTCGCCTTTTCACTTACAAATTGTCAACAATCTAGAAAACGACAATATTGAAGGGGTTGAACAGATCGCATCGGTGGATGAAAACGACACAAGCCGCTGCCGTTTTCTGAAGGGTCGTTTGATGAGTATTATTTATTATTATCGCAAAAATGTGCCATCGGTGGTTTCTTTTATTCTAGATTTGGCCGCCAGTCAGCCAGCCACTTCATCTGAATGTAGTAGTATTATACCCTCTGGTAATTAATTAGATTATTACAAGTTAGCCATCCATTGATTTTATAATTTCAAAGCGTAAACCCTGATGGTTTCAGATTTGTTGAGCGTTTTTCGTTTTCTAGATGAAATATGTTTTGTCCAGTGGAACGGAACAATTCACAGACTGACTGACAGAACAGACAACCAAAACGAAGCAAAATGAAGTAGTATAAAAAAGAGGCCAGACTGTTACTCAATAATAGTGTACTGAAAGTTATCAATCTGTTATACAGGATGTCCGCAAAGTCCTTAGACAATTTCAAAAAATCATTAAAATTACAACTGGAATTAGATACAGCTGAAATGTTTGCATAATATGAGGGAAATAGTAAAGTTTTTATTAAATTCATATGAGCCCCCTTCGTTACACGGACGACATCTAAACGATAGTCAATTTCTGTCCATGTCCTTCTTAGCATATCTTCGCAATGGTCTCCACGGCGGCAGTTATTCTTTGCTAAGGGTCATTTATGTTATTTATTTTTGCGCAGTACATGCCCTCTTTCATATAGCCCCACAAGAAAAAAAGACCAAGAGTGTTATCTGGAGAACGAGGGGGGCCAAGGAATCGGACCATTCCTTCCTATCCAACAATCAAAAAATGTTTTATTCATAAAGTCGCGAACTTAAATCCCTCAGTGAGGCGGTGCTCCATCTTGCTAAAAGATGACATTTGGCTATAGCTCTTCAAGTTGTGACATAACGTATTCTGTTAGAGTATCAAGCAACAAGCCACTTGGCCGTTACATGTTCAGATGCGTATTTGTTCTTTATTTCAGAAATTGGCAACGGCAGAATTGAAGAATCAAATTTCTCTCAAAACAAATCATCTGGGTGAGAAAATTGTTTGTTCTTCTGGCATAAGAATATCGGTGAATTATTCACGTATCTACAGTAATTCGGGTGAGAAAAACATTTCAGTAAGCTAACAGTGGTTCGATAATCTGGTACAGTTAGGTCCAACAGTCGCGTTTCATTTATAAACTTTACTAAACACAACTTTTCCATAATTAATCAGTACGTCAAACTATGCATGTACCTTATAACTGGAGTTTTTTCATTTCAAACTGAATCATATTAAAATGATATCGTCATTTCACATGAGCCCCTTCTGGTGGCATTCGGGCTTCTATAGCAGTAAATTAGAAGAGAGTGTAATGCGGGTAACTTAAATTTGTTCACCAGAAGACTTAAGACGTAGAACCACGCTCCCAAACCACAAAGGTCGCAATGTACTGTACTGTACATCGCATTGGTGTTTACAAGGCGTTGCACACCATGAAATAGTAGAAGGATTTTCCTGGTGGTGGATAGTGTGTGCACGTGAGCATTTGAACCAAACTGTGGATCTCAGTGTAGTTGTTGTCATCGATATCATAGCGTCGTACTTGGAAGAGCCTTCACCGAAAATACTGAAGTTGCTGTGGTGCTGAGGAAGTAATCAATACTGACAGAAACCAAGGGTTGTGTAATATTACCGCTTTCATTTCGGACGCTCCTTTATTCGTAAATGTAAACACCAATGTCTAATTCGCAGAATTCTCTTGGAGTCTGTCTGTATTATAGACTGCTGTAAATGATTGTATTAATTATTTTTATTTTATACAGTGCCTGCAATGTCTCACGAGGAAATCCATAATCTGTTTTCAATTTTGAAATTCAACGACAGTATTTTCTATTTAAACTTGACTAATGATATAGCTTTTAATAAGAATGTTTCTGCAATTTACTGGGAAATGCAAGGGCTGCTAATACAAATAACCTGATCTGGTCATCTAAAAGTCAATAATTAGTCTTGATTGACTAGATGTTTCGGACAGAGTTTGGCAGGCAGACGAGAGAAGTACGCGTGTTGAATGGTGGATGGTATTTTACAAAACGTCGAATGTCAATTGCTGTACCAGTGCTCACCAACGCTTTGTAATTGTTTACTGTGATTTGCATCTGACTCATTTCTACGGAGATATACTGTACATACTGTAAGAAAATACAGAATAATAATGAGCAGCGATTTAGTTCCAAACATTTTCTACATAACGTGATTACTTTGCTAAGATGACTTATAATACGACGAAACTGGAATTGCAGAATCTTCACAAAATAAACTCCACGCACGATTCACACCTCGCTTATGTGCCCACTCTGCAGAATACATCCACACAACATATTATATCTATTGTACTGCACATACATTCACACCAACCACACTCCCATATATATATTATTCATACTTTACTGGATATTATTAGATGCGTACCGCATCTTTACAAAAAGCTTTCTATATGTATGTACAGTATGTCCGTCACGCTTAAGTTCGAGGAGATTTTAGTATGACGATAACTGTGGTATCACATGTGTAGAGAAGTATTTAACGCGGTTGCTTCACATACCTACTGGAGGTTGGGAATTCGTTGTTTTGCCGGTAGTCCCTGGTTTTTTTTCTACCGGTATAGTAATATAAATCCTTGGACTTACCAGTCCTTGGTGTGTATATGAAAAAATAAGATTTGTAAGTTATCAGTGCTATGATTTTCATCTTTGTTCGAAACAAATATTGACGTTCACGATTTAGAAAGTGCGTTTCAGTACTCGGAGATGTTTTTGAACTCATTTAACTCGCATTCTAGTACATATAAATCTCTTCGTACTGAAACCATTCGGGCGGCATGGAGTTATGATATTCCATGTGCTTTTAATAATATTCTATTTATTTTTAGATGTGTCCTTCTAGATCTATAAAAGCGTCTGCTTATATGTATGTATGTCCGTCCGTCCATCCTACTGTATGTTCAAAATAGATTTTCTGACGAATTTATGATTGTTCTTATAGTTGATACTTGGTATGAACATAATTAAACAACCAGGCAGGTATTAGAGTATCCTCGCATCTCTATGAGAGGGACTGTTTGTCGGGAGGAAGGGAGGAGAGCACGAGGACGCATCATTGGACGTACCGGACCTTGTTATTTTGATTTTATTATAGTGATTAGTTGAACATGAATGAAAATATATTGGATTCATTTTTGACAGTTATTTTTTAAATAGAACATATTGGTGGTGTTATTTGCTGTTTATATATTTAAGATAAACTAAACTAATTGTGACTTCCCGTTTCGTATTCCTAAACTCATTTCGTCAAATGCCGTTTCGTTCGACCAATGTAGGACATATAGGGATCGACAGAATCAACAGATAATTTATAAACGACAATTTTATTGAGTTGTTATCATATTCTCTGAAAGAGTTAGTAGACAATTATAAGATTATATCTCGCAATATTTTATTACAAAGTGTCCTAAGGAAGGTTCTGTTAGAAATTGTATATTAAATTTGTCTGCTAACATTATTAATCAATTTATCAAACCTATACCCATCCGCCTCAATCATCTAGTGCAAACAATCAACAGAAGCATGCTATCACTTTTTGTTAAGACCATTGGGATCATTTTTCATCGGTCTGCCCTTTCCTCAGTCTTTCTGGGTGGGTTTACTATAGCTTCTTGCTGTTGACTAACTCATTTTATGCGACCCATATAATTTATATATATAGTCATTGTGGTCCAGGTATATAACTGTTTCTCTTTTTCCCCAATGCCTTACCATGATGCTGCTCCAAAATGGAATGCATTCGTTGCGTCATTAGCATATTTTATATTTCTATAATAGCATCCCTTAAAGGTTCATATGTTTCTTATTAACTTTATGGAAATTTGAATGTGTCGTATTAACTACTATGTTTGTATATTTTTCATTTTATTAGCATCATAATTTACTGATACATTCAAAGTAGTATTGTTGCAATGCTAACACCAGCCGCATATGCCCCATTTCGATGCTATCAATTGTCGTCCGTGAGCGAATATGTCTTAGGACACAAAAAGGTGCTTTCAGATTAACCTTTAATTTGTCCGCGTCGATATTATTTTGTAAAACAATACTAAAAAATACTGTGCATTATCATCACTTAATTCTCTGTTTGTTGTAGCAATTACTTGATTCTTTCTTATCAACAACTGTTTATGGTATGTCCTCGATATTTTGGAATATTTTTTTCACAAAAATATTTAAAATCGTTTGCCTACTGTTTGGGTTAAATATCCGCATTCTTGTTTTTCTAGGTGTTTTCACTAAATTCAGTTGCGTCACTATCTCGGGCTCAAGGTTTCTTTATTGCCTCTCTTCTTCGTTTAGTGTATCATTGACCAAGGCGTCTAAATTTACTCCATCAATTGCTGTTGCATTTATTGTTTTTGTTGTTGGAATATTGTCATTGGCGTTCACACTTAGCTGCAATAAATTCTATTTCCGCTGCATTTTCACGCGAAATGATTCCACCACTAATATAATAGAAATTTACTATTGACGACCAATTCACTATTTTGGAAATTCGATGTAAAACTTTCGGCATGAATATATGGCACCTTTGTTTCCAAATCGCGATAGCGAATGTGCGAGGATATTACATGCGAATTTCTTTAACCTTCATCCGGTAACGTATGGTATAATTTACAGTAAAGATAACCCTGGATCAAAAAGACGCACGGGGTTAAAAATAGCAAATACTTTATTTATTTTATTAATTAAGTTTATTTTATTCACTGAATTTGATTCCAGCATGCTCTCGTCAAAGTAACATACATGACCCATATTAGTCACAAAGATAATATGTTTATTTTTTCAGCAAATGTGTTTATTAAAAAAACATTATGAATTCAGCGAATTTTATGGAATTACATATCGGAAAATAATTGCTTCGGAATTTCATAATGGAATATTCCAAAGCTTGTTCTTAGTTTAGAAGTGACTTACTTAAACTATTTTGCTGGTTCTCACCCATACAATTAAAACAAGAGATGTATTGATGGTCTTTATAGATTGGTTTTCTGCATATCTGGCAGCACGTTTTCGTCTTTCTATCTCCTACAGCATCAGCATTGCTCCGACCTGGGCAAACAGCACACCTGCGGCGGGCATCCAAGTTCGATCCCTGAATTTCAGTAAAAGCTGGAGACACTTCGTAACCAAGTGCTGTGAATGCATCCTTCACTCCCTTCTGGAGGACTCTGGGATTTGACAGTCTTCTAGTGAGCTGCTCCTGGACAAGTTCTAATCCCAATTCCTTCAGGAAAATCTGTCGCTTGTTTTTTTCTGTTGGTTCTATTCTGGGTTGTCAGCCATCCATAAGAGAAATGCAGCTATCCCACCAATATCCAATATGCTGAAAAATAACACCATTGGCCATCTGTTCACTTTACGTCTGGTGCATGCTGCTGAAATCAATCTATCTACGGTGTCCACACCACCTTTGAATTGATTGTAGCTGATTATTACTGATTATTATTCTTCGTTGTTGTTTCTACTGTCACAGTCTTGTCATGGTGCATTGTGCTGATCAAAATAACAGCCCTGTTCTTTTTCGGAACATAGTTTGCCAACGTTACAGCTCCAGAGAAACAAAAAATTGTTGAATAAATTGGTCGGTCTTTTTCGGCTGCATTTCAACTGGGATTTCAGGTTTGCTTTTCTTTATGGTCCCAACAATTGTTGTGTTGTTGTCATATAGGTGTTTTGCAAGGCGGACACTGGTAAAGTAATTGTCGAGTGTGATATTTCTACCTGAATTCAACCAAGGCCTCATGATCCTATTCACCAGGTTGTATGGAGAATTTCGTTGTCGAGAGTCATCCGCAGTCTCCCCTGGTTGCTTACCAATGTAAACTTCACCATGGAGAGGATAGGAATTGGTAGAATCGCAGACCCAGTTGATTTTTATCCCATATTTCACTGGTTTGGATGGAATATACTGACGAAAGATGCACCTCGCTTGAAATCCAGCTAGCTGTTCATCAATTGTCAGATATGGTGTCGGTTTGTAGATCTCTTTCAATTGGCTGTTGAATATCTCCCACGAGTCTCGTATTGGAGAAACTTTGTCTTGGCGCTGTCTCGAGATGCGTGTATCCATATGTTGTCGAACCTACAGAATCGAAAGATTTCCTTGAACCTGACCAGAGTCATAGTTGCGCGGAATATTGCTCTTCCAGTTTTCGAGGACCACAATTCATCTAAGCCCTCCATGTTAGATTTCCACAAAGCAGCAAGATATAGGAGCCCAATGAATGCCTTCAATTCCACCATATCAACACACCTGGTGTTTCCTTCATTTCTGTCTATCCGTTGATTTGTCCACCGAATGACTTGCTGTAAAAATTCATCAGTCACTACCTTTGAAAAAAGCGGCAGGAGTGGCATTGTGAAGATATGCGTTTTTGAAACGCTGTTGTTGTCTCACGATGTTCTGTCTTGCCACCTGGTGCTGATTGGCTGTTGGTTCTGTAGACCACTGAATGAGACCATTCTTTGATACAAGACTTCTACCAACTTGAAGTCCATGGACTTGATCCACATCACTGCTGCCAGAGTCGCTGTCTGTATCCCCATCTTCTTCTTCCACATCTTTATCTGCAGCTTCGAAATCACTTCCAGCCAGGTCGTCATCACTGTCACAAATATTCGCATCAGCATCTGTGCAGTTAGCTGCCGCATTGCCACCAATCTCCAAATCAATGTCAAAATCGACACCTAAATACTCGAGTGCCTTTGTTTTCGAGGCACGAGTTGGTCGCGCACTTGCCATTTTGCAGATTTGCAGCACTCCGTATGAATCTCAATGACTAGATTACTGTCTATGCGACATAGCAGACAGTGCACGAACTGAATTGTATGAACAATTCTCTGAACTGTTTCCTCATATCAAACGAACTGCAGAAATAAATGGGTCTATTCAGAGCTAAGTTCACTTCACTGAACTGTTTCCTCATATCAAACGAACTGCAGAAATAAATGGGTCTATTCAGAGCTAAGTTCACTTCACTGAACTG
>JAUYWV010145144.1:4868-19017 GCA_032274565.1 Nematoplana nigrocapitula | reverse complement strand
AAAACACAAAAATACAACGTCCGACCTCACTATCAAAGCACGAATTATCGGCGTTGAGCACCAGTGTAAGACGTTTACTTTCTATTTCGGAGTACATCTTGCGGATCTGGTGTTGAGACACACGGACAACTTAAGTAAAACACTACAGTCATTTGCCATTTCCGCTGCCGAAGGAGTCCGTGTCGCCACTATGACCGTGACTACAATACAATCAATTCGATCCGGTGACCGATTCGATGCTTTCTGGAAGATTGTACTGAAAGCTCAAGAAGAGGTAAACGTCGACGAACCAAAACTACCGCGGGCAAGAAACCCTTCCCAGAGATTACACCTTTTACCGACGAAATTCGTACTACGTAACAACGAAATTCGAATAACATAGCAATGAAATGAGACAATATAGCATTGGAATTCGAACAACGTAGCAATGAAATTCGAACAACGTAATAGTAGTAAAATTCGAACAACGTAGTAATGAAATTCGAAGAACGTAGCAATGAAATTCGAACAACGTAGTAATGAAATTCGAAGAACGTAGTAATGAAATTCGAACTATGTAGTAATGAAATTCGAACAACTTAGTAATGAACTTCGAACAATGTAGTAATGAAATTCGAACAACGTAGTAATGAAATTCAAACAACGTAGTAATGAAATTCGAACAATGTAGTAATGAAATTCAAACAAACTGCTGTACATAGTACGTCTGTCGCTATTGATCAAATTTGAAAATTTGAAATTATACATAAACGCTATGAGTTTTCAATCAGTAGTGTACGTATTACAAAATATCTGAACGTAAAATGGCACATCGTCGACAGCGCGGCAAATACAGCGTTATATCTGACGAAACGAGACAAATCATTCTATCGGAACACGACAAAGGAGGGGACTCAATTGGTCTAGCAAAGAGAATGGGTATAAAGAAATCAACAGCGTATGATATTATTAAGAAAGGGAACGTGGAGAGAAAACAGCGTGGAGGCGCAAAAGGCAAGCAGAAAGCAACAGAAGAAATGAAGCAGACATTACTGGGGCATTTGGAAGAACACAACGATGCAACATTGAAAGAACTACAAGAATGTGTCAATGGTGCCATCTCGCAGACTACGATTTGCCTTATCTTAGATGGACATTGTATTACACGCAAAATGCTGCATAAGGAACCCGTTGGACTAAATACCCCAGAAAATTTGGCGAAGAGTCAATTATTTGCACATTTTTATACAGCTGATACACGCAGGCGTATGCATATCGATGTGTGCAACTTTAATCTCTTTTGCAGAAGACATTTCGGGCGGCCGCCTAAAGGAAGCGAGCCGTCAAAATTCTTCGGAACTCCCAAGGTCGTAATGTAAATATTCTCCTGGCATTGAAGAATACGTGTGGTGCATCACGTTGGTGTTGTTCGAACAGTAAAATTCGAGTTCCGAAACTTTATGAAAGATTGGCCTGAGAGAAGTAACAATATACATGGACGGTGCGCCAATACACAGAAAGCAGGAAAATTTATCCGACTTACGACCAGAACACATGGTACATGCATTTGACGCTGCATACAGTCCAGAGTTGAACCCAGCCGAAGGATGTTTCAGTGTTATGAAGGCATATATCAAAAGTGAGCTAAGCAAAAGAAATGCAAGAAATGATGCAGAAGAGGCTGGAAGGTGGGAAAAACACTGAAAGAATTTAAGGAAAAGTTGCTTCTTTCTCTTGTCAATCCAGTAGTTGATCTGCTAACCAGAGAAAAATTATGGTGGTTTTACAGTCACATAGACCGCTACACGATTAAGGCGATAAACAAATAGGTCTTTGACCACAATGCATGGTTCTTGTAAGTTCGTTAAATTTTCCTAAATTGAGAACTTCAATATTTTGTACTATGCATATGCTTTTGTTACATTAATACACGTTTGACAATACATTTTTATTACCAAACAATCATTGTTTTTTACGAAATCCATTGTAACATATTACAAAAATCATTGTCGTGTCTAAACTTCAATGGCATCAAGTCGAATTTCATTGTCACCATGTCTAAACTTCAATGGCATCAAGTCGAATTTCATTGCCATTGGGTCTAAACTTCGTCGCAAAGAGGTGTAGACACAATACAGTATTTGTTACAGTACAAAGATGTAACCAGGGAAACTATTTAAATGAATATGCCTGAAGTGAATGCTATAGCCTACGACATTTAAGTCTAATTGTGGAAATGACAGATCGGTCTTTTCGACGAGGTGGACATTTGGGAGGCACATACTGTATATGGAGATCAAGTGGAGAGTGATCTGGCATCAGTGAGACTGACACTTAAAGAGGCTGGAAAAGTGTGTCAGCACAGAGTGGCGAGGGCTGCAAGAATCATCTGAGTAAGATACAATACATTATGTAATGATTTGTGTGTCACAATATACAGTAAACAGGCCCCATCCACCGCCCTGGTATAATATGTACACAGAGCAGAATATGGCATAACTGACAGCTCTGAGTTTGGGACAGCTTTAAATCCATACTCCTGATCTGCTACAGCCAATCATGGGAACTTGGCCTGAAATCATCCTTCTACTCAAAGCTAGGAAGGAAGCAAGCGAAACTGAGTCCTATAGACTGGTTAGACTAACCTCATGTGCTGGAAAACTACTTGAATGCATGATCGCCCAATTGGCTTTACAATCTAGCTGAATCCAACAACCCCCTGGGAAATGACCAAGCTGGCTTTAGAAAACTCGACAGAGGATCAAGTCCTACGAATAAGCCAGGGCATCAGTGATGTCTTTTCCAGAAAACCGATGAAAAGAATCAATCTTGCACTTCAAGTTTTCTCTAATGCCATCTGGAGAAAAGACCTTCTTGAGAAGGGGGTGCCCCTTAGGTTCATATGGTGGATCTCAGGTTTCAAAATTGTGGACACAACAGGTTCCTTCAAGAAGATCATGGTGTTCCACAGGGTTCAGTCCTTTCCCCACTCCTTTTTCTCTATTTCATTGACTTTCTGAAAGACAAAATCTCTCCTAATGGAACTGATACCAGCCTCTACATAGTCGATGCCACAATTTGGGCCAAGGACCACAAAAAGGAAATTGCAGCCAGAAAAGTTTTGCAAGGAGTCAAAACAACTTCACAGCTAGAGCAAGAAAAAAATGGTCCTCAACATCAGGAAGTGTGAAGAGACTTTCTCCTCCACAGACACAGCAAGGTCAACTGGGAACCAGGTCACTCTGAATGGAACAAGGCTGTTGTTCAATCCTAATCTGACTTTCCCAGGGTCATCCTTGAATGTACCTTGTCTATCGGACCTCAAACAAAAATCTGTGACAAAGTTGACAAAAAGTGCAAAGTCTTGGCTGATCTGGGGCTGGAGTATTAAAAGCATGAAAACGATGTTCCTGGCCATATGCCACAGCATCATGGATTACTGTAGGACTGGTTGGCATCCCTAGCAGGCCCAATCCAAACTGAATCTCCTTGAAAGAACCCAAAACCACAGGCTGCAAATAGTCACCGGCGAAATATGATCAAGCCTAGTGGAAGCCATTTGCCTAGAAGCTGAGATAGGCTCTTATACCACCTACACCTAAGAGAAAACACTTTGTCTTACCTCTCAAACCGAATGCATAATCTCACTGAAATGCACTATGTTCACTGTTCCAAGAGAAGAAGCAGCTGGCATGAATAAGGGTGCAAGCTCTTACAGTTGACAGCTCTCCAAAGTCTTCCCAGGGCCCCCTTTATTCATTCTTGAACTGAGGGATGTCACAAATTTCTATCAATACTAGTTTCATGGGAGGTAGCTCAAAGAACATTCCCCCAAAAAACTGTAAAGAAGACATTATCAGGACAATCCATGACCTCAGACCCTTATACTTGAATACAAATGAGATAGCCAGGAATATAGAAAAAGGAACAGTTGTAATTATCACCAATGGACTTGGTGAATCTCTTAGAAAGATTTCTACCCTCTCGGGAATAGGAGCCCTGTTCACTTCATCATTGAGAGAAAAATCCTAGCCTTCATACTGGCTGTTGAACGGCTTTTATTAATCAAAATGTGAAGGGCAAGGTTCTAATCTACATGGATAGCTTCTCCACTATTAAGGCTATCCAAGGAAGAAATACTTGCCATGACCTGTACTTTGACTGGCTCCTCTACATCATGTCCAAAATTTTAGGGAGAACTTACCACCCAATGGGTAATAAGCCATTGTGGCCTTTATGGTAATGAACTTGTTGACCAAGCTACCAAGAGAGCTGCAATGTCCCTCCTACCTCCCTCAAAAAGGACATTCTTCGCATATTATCTTTTGAATAATTAGGGACCCCTTATTTCCTATGCTTCTATAAAGAAAACATATGATAATCATCTTTTTAGGAAAGAATCAGTCCATTTGGCATAGCTGCACAGGTGGCACTGCATACTTCTTGTCACTTACTGCCACCTTCACAATCTATTTTTTTACCTAAAATGCAAGTTCTGCAAATTGATCACAAAAGACTTGATTTATTGAATCTAAGAATGTCCGATCAGTCACTAGTTTACAGTATAAACAATATCTTTATCCCTAGAGACTCCAACATTAGTCCTGTCTCCAAACTGAAGGAGGTCTTGGCATATGTCAGAACACTTTCTGTGAGCTCCAGTGATACCCTTGCTGGCAATTACTAATAATAGTTCAGCAATGGTCAAAGTGGGGTCACAAAAACCAGGAGTTGGATTATATAAAATAGAAGCTTAGGTTGGTTAGTAGATAGTAGTAGAGCTACTGTAGGTAACATTGTGAGCCAGGATTAGGTCAAAAATAATATTGTGATCCAAGGTTGGGTTATAAATAGAAAAAGTGGCCAGAGTTATATCATAGAAAATATCAGCGCTTTTTTTGTAGTTCCCCCACATTTTTTCAAAAAATATTTCCATATTCCAAAATTCATTTTTAATAAAAAATAAATTTAACAGACTCCAGAATGGAAAACACAAAAAGTACAAAAAGTCACAGAAGTACAGTAGGTATACTTCACTTATATGTTCCAAGAGATACTGAAATGGATCTTGGTAATAGCTCTGGCGCCACATAAATTCCAAAAAATAGGAATCTAAACAGGTACGATGGGTGTCACATTCTCTTTCATTGCGTTCCTTTGCACGGCACCACATCATCTCCTAATGGTTTGAAAAAACAACATAAATTTTACAAAATATTTTATAAAAAAATGTGGGGAACTACCGAAAAAGCGTCAAAAAATCTTTTCATATGCTTTTGTTGTGGAATATAGAGCATAATTAAGTAACATCTCCAGGTTTTGTATGCTATTTTGTTATATAGTATTCTTAATCTTATTCTTGGAGAGTAATTGTAATAGAGCCTCCTATAGAAATTATTGGGATGACTTCAGCCCCCCTCCCTATTCCAACATGCTTGTATTAATTCACTAATATTTAGACTATTTTGGAAATAGTCAAGACTATTGAAATTATTCTCGAAACTATTAAAATGGTATAAGAATAGTTCAACTTCAAATTCACTTATTGACTATGGTCAATATTTACAATTAGATCAATTTTTCAATTTATTTTAGATTTTTTAAACTTTTTTTACTTGAGTTGAGGCAGGGACAGCAGAACATGCATCAATCTGGGGGGCACAGATTTTGAGGGACACTTGACATCAATTTAGAAAAAGTTAAAAAGCACATATATATATATACAGTATATAGATATTATATATTGTAAAGTAGCAATGGGCATTTGCTCAAGGACCCCACCCAAGGATGACAGAATACATGTCAATTGGGGTGCATGGATTTTGAAGGCCACTATGAGTCCCTTCCATGATCACCTGTTAAGAAAAACTTGAAATGCTCATTAGGACTTTTCTGCACAAACGTTCGCATAACATCAAACAAATTGAAACAGTCTGTTCAATCTTAATGGATGTTCAACATCATCAAATTGTTGTACCTTGTCTGGGTCATTTTGTTACGCAAATATGACTTCAGTTGTCACTGAGTGGAAAAAGACCTTCCCCAGATGCGGCACTCAGAGGAGCAAGCAGATAGACATGTACCAAATGTACAACATTTGGATAAGCCATTCATACTGTACTTCTGGGAACTGAGAAAAAAGTTCGACAAGAGTGCTTATGGAAGTTACTACTTTGACCTCTGGAAGGAAGTTTTTGACAGTCCCATTGAAGAAGTTTAATTCGCCCACAAGTTGCACAAAATCGATGTTGTCTGTGTACAGATCCTCGGTCTTAGGTTTTAGTGCCCAATTATTAATTATGGCTTTACTATGAATCAATGGAATATCGATTATAGTATGCTAGTTGAAAGAGACGTTCACTTTGTCAGTTTATGTAACCTGAAAATGTGCTAATAGAAATATCAAGTCACTTCCAACATTTTTGCTGCTATTTCTTCATTTTCCAACCAATTTGAATGATTTTAATATCAAATGCCACAGAAGTTCACACTGTATGTACCAATAGGTTAAATTTAAATCGGCTGAATCGAACGTTAACAATATGTGATATGAAAAATCAACTGTTTAGAGGCCTCGTGTCACACATTTTCTAGAGAGAGGGGCACATTCTATAGAGGGGTTCACCCCTAGAGAAAAAAGGACACATCCTATAAAGGGGTTCACCCCCAAAGAGAGAGAGAGTAAGAAAGAGAGAGAGGCACATCTATAAGAAAGGGGGCATACCTATGTAGATAGAGGGGCACCCCTAGAGAGAGGGTCAAGGGGCACATCTAAAGAGAGGAGCTCTTCTAGATTGGTCTTTGTGCTGAAATTATATTAATTATTATAAACAATTTTTGTTTAAACATAGTTGAACTGTGGTGAAATCTGTTAGCATGTTTCTAAGCTATTTGTATTTTTGTGAAGCTGATTTATAGTCTTTTTAATTTACAATTTTAAAAATATTCTAATATAATAAGTTTATAGAAAAATGTTTTAAAAATCTTTAATTAAAAATGAAGTAGTTACAGTTCCTGCCACTGGAATCCTGTATCGTGTATCATGTATTGCCAGAGGTTCAATCGTGTAGACTTTCAAATGAAAGAGTTTAAACAACTCACCATTTGCTAGTCTATCTTTTTCTACAGGGCACTCACCTTGGATCAACCCTATTTTGACTAAATTTACAGAGAAGGTAGGGGCTTGTAAAACGAAGCACCCCCCCCCCAAAAAAAAACCAGTGCCACACTTCTCGCACAAAAAGCTAGGTTAGGTTTATTTATCTAACCAACTTTCTTGATGGATTTGCATGCTTGATGACACAAAAAATGTTACACCATTGGGTAACATGGGAAAAATAGCCACAAGATGCAAAAAACGCAGAAAATACCCCCAAAAACATGTTTTTGCTGCAATGCTAAATAAATATGCAGGAGGAATTTGAATTCTGCAGTAGCTGATTGATAAATTTGAATTCTACAGAATAAGCGATTATTGCAATGCAAAATGAATCATCAACTGGGAGAATGGAGATTGTTGTGATGCTAAATCAATATACTACAGAATTCAAATTCCTTAATATAGATAGGATTACTTACGCTATATGGGTAATACTACTTGTTATTATTAACATCTGATCTCTAATTGCACAATTATTACATAAACAGATTAGGTAGTGTACAATATTCGTGTCCAGAGTGTCAGGTATCTTATTTGAAGAAGTAATTACTATGTAAAATCGATATACAAGGAACTACAAGTTGTCAGCTTTGTCAAGCAGTGCCAATTCACACTTCTTATCTTTTATGATTTGTGTGGGTTAGCAGACAGTCGTGTTTGTCACGCCGGCCGTTCAGAGTGAAGATTTAACACCATGCTGAGGAACTTGATGACTGTTTTCTCTGGAGTTTGACTTTTGTGTGCTTCTTGAGGTAGCCGATCTGCTGGTGATCTTCGTTTTTCTACCAACGCCTTAATTTTTTTGTAAATTACTATTCTTCAGAAAACTTTCTTTCGTCGCTCTCTGCACACAACGTCTACCAGCCAGCCTAGTTAGCCAATCAGATTGCCACCACCACAGTTCTACCACCTCGATGGGCCGCGATTGATACCTCCGGAGAAAGCGGGGTGACTGGACAAAGTCTCCTCGGTACAATGGCAACGGATTGTTCTCTGGTGAAGACAACCGTGAGCTTTACAAACACCAAAGCCTAGCTGACACCCGACTGTGACGTGGTAATGAGTGATCTGTGGTGACTCATTACGTGTGGTGTATTTCTCTGTGATTACTTGTGTGGGGTTGTGGTGTCTGTGTTTTGGTCTTCCGAGTGGCGACGGGGACCCAGGAGAACACCTTCCTACTTTAGCCGTACCAGATCTGTGTGTGCTGAAGTTGGGCGCGCTAAATTGCACAGGTCTGTTGTCCACTGCCTTCTGCGAGTTGAAGCGCCTAACTCTAGCTCACCAAATCTGACTCTCTTCTTTTATAGTAAATTTTCTCTTTATGTTCTGTTATCCGGTTGAGAGTGCATTAATAAAAATTAAAAAAAATAAAATTAAAATATGTGAAACCTTTATACAAGGATGAAAGTTTATAATTTATACTCCAGCTAAAATGTATCGTAGTATAATTAAAGGACTGCACTGATCTTTGCCGTGTTAATATTAAAAATAACATTCTATTGAGAACAATTAGTTAAGCGCAGATCTGGTATTCCCATCTTATTGAGTGTTGACCAAAACTGCCCCTAATCTACACAGTCAAACGCTTTTGCATAATCGATGAACAAATGGATAAGTTTATGTTTCTTCTCTTACACTTTTTTATTATTCGTCGGATATTGGCAATGTGTCTCCCTGGTTCCTCTGCCACGGCCACGCCCGAAGCCTGCTTATCTGTTTGGGAGTTTCCTTCGAGTCAATATACACGGAGATAAACAAATTTACACAACCGGAAGTTTGAATAAAGCTCAAACAATTAAAGCAACTAAAACGTTTGAACTAAATAATAAAGATAAGGAAAAACGAATCACTGCTGTTTGCAAGGGTACAATTTAGAGAATGTCTCCTATTCCTTATGCACACCGTCTCCAGCACAGTTAAGCTAAAATCAATAGGAGCACTGCCACGAATTGGCGAACCTTTCTTTAAAGTTTTTAATTAGCGTAAAATGTCTAGTATACCGGACGATTGTGGTAGACGTCACCTGATCGATGGAACGAAGTGCTTCCACTGGGTACAGAAATAGGCATAGTTTTAACTGTCAATAAATGTTTAAACTTTCTTGTAAATTTCAATCGTATGTATGTTTATTTCCTAGAATTTTGCCTCCCGGTGAGAATTGTTTTTCGAAACCTCGCATTAAATATATGTTAACCAGGATATTCTAGATCTCCTTTTTAACTTCAAAATTCGCTTATTAACTTTAAAAATTTATAAAATCAATCATAGTTTATTTCTTCGTGCCCTTAAAATTTGTAGTCCCGACACATTTGAATGGTGAAATTTCTTTCATTATTTATCAATCTCTTCTGAAACTAGCCTACCCCCACTCGATTTTAAACAAAGCTTTTTGACAGACCCGCCGTTGCTATGACAAACCTTTACCCTATTGTATTGTTCCTTCAAAAGACTGATTGTGTGTCCCTTACATTGCCTCACTTAATAACCCCCTTTTTTAAAAGCTTTCTCGTTTTTATAATTCCGACCTTCCTTGTTTTTAATTATCACAATAAATTAAAATCTAGCTTGGTTTTTAATGCGCCTAAAGTCAATCTTTTTCAACTGTTGTATAAAACCATACAAATTGTAATAATTGTGACAAATTTTGTATTGGTGAAACAGGAAGAGATCTGAACTGTGGTATATTAAGGAACATAAAATCATAATTTCCACAATGCTTTATCTAAACATGTTTGGACTCATGCTCATTCTATGGACTTTCGTTCTAGCCGTATTATTTATAACACTTGCCGACAGTAAAAATTTTATTGGGACGGGATATGCCGTTTCTGGGTATTTCAAGTGTCCTGAACATGATGGTGCTATTTATTTTGCCCACACAAGTCAGGCTTCGATGTAAATAGATCTGGTTATACAATAACTACACTTTGAAATTAAAGTGCTAAATTAAGTTGATCGTAAGTTTCTGTTTTCATGCGTACCTGCTTATCACAAACCTAGCAGCATGCTACTTTTTTAGAGTCGGTAAACCGACAAATACGAATCGACAAGCTTTGAAGAAAATTATCTATCCCGAAGCCATTGCAACAGTCATTCATCCTGTGCTTCACTCTGACGAGGTGCCTATATTCCGAAGCCACCGAGTCTTCTGCCATCTTTGGATGATTTTGTTGTTGGTGCTGGTGGTTCCGCTAATGATGATGATTATGAGCAGGATTACGTCCCTGAAGAAGCGATCAGCCTAAGCGACGGAATCAAGTACAGATTAATGACTATGTTCGAGATATTGTTCGAGGCGATTTGTGCTATTGCAACGGCATCAATGGACTCTTTCTGAAGTTTAAAACACCGCATCATGCGTATGAATGACTACTTTTCATCGATGGCTCGAAATACAGCATCAAGGCAGCATTAATCTACATCGGCAATCAACTTCTGACCGTTCCTGTTGCTTATTCGACTCAAATGAAAAAAACCTACAGTATATCAACCTTGCTCGTATTCTTCAAGCTTAAAATTACGATGAACAACAGTGGAGAATTTGTGCTGATTTGAAGGTTGTCGCCATTATCAATGTTTTATCTGTGAGTGGGACAGTCGTGATAAAGAGAACTACTTTGTTCAGGTGTGGAAGACACGTGACAGCTACACACTTGGTGAGAAGAATGTCATCAATGAGCCTCTTGTTCCAAACGAGAAGATCATTCTGCTCCCGCTGCATATCAAGCTGGGATTGATGTCTTAATTTGTAAAGGCGCTAAAGAAACACGACAGCCCAGCGATTGCCATGATCAAAGAGAAATTTCCGAAACTTTCAGCAGTCAAAATTGATGCAGGTGTCTTCATTGGGTCCCAAAATCGGGAATGCCTAAAATACCCAACTTTCACTTGAGATTTTTTTGAAGATGAACTGGCGGCGTGGGAGCCTTTCAGATATATTGTCGACGGTTTCCTTGGAAGAAAAAAGTACCATCAGTACAAAGATCATTGAGAAGCTGATGAGTGACTTTCATAACCTGGGAGCCAACATGTCATTGAAGCTCCATCTTCTCCACTCCCATTTGGATATTTTTCCTGAAAACAACTGTGGTGTCAGGGACGAGCATGGCGAGCAATTCCATCAAGCCATTCCTAGTATGGAGCGTCGATATAGTGCACAGTGGACTCCAGTTATGTTGACCGACTGCTGCTGGACACTCATTTGGGAAGATCATCAAACTGAACACAAACGGAAAAGACAAAAAGTTTGGAATTTCTCGTACTTTTTTGTATAAAGCTATATATTTTTTCATTTTTACGCTCCTACGTTTAGATCTAGTGTATTATAATTATGCAAAAACCAGATTGACCTGTAATGTTTTTATGAAAAAATAAATGATTTTACTAAACCAATTGACCTGTTCAAGCAAAACGAACATCACTATCGTGTTTAGGACACTCGATATACCCAAAAACGGCATATCTCGTCCCAATAAAAAGATTTATCTCCATTTGTTGGCCAGTGATAATTGTATTTATTTTAAAATTCGTCGTGTGGCTGAAACTGCTTTCATTAAACAGTTTTTGCCGATCGTGTTGTTAATTTGGATACCTTTTTTTCAATTTGGATTCGAACATTGCTCATCATCTTGCTCAGATCGATTCCTGTCCGGCATCACCATTCAGTGGACTAACCAGATTGACTTCTTCTGTACCAGTTCAGTATATAAACTCTGTTTTTTAGTTTAAATTACATTTTATTTCAATTGATAAGTATTGTATTTTTAATTGACTTACTGGAAAGCCAGATTCACTTTTTCGTTCCACAATAAACACCATGCATTTATTTAGTTAAACTGAACACTATAGGTACAATTTATACATTTGACGATACAGAAATGCAAACGCGGGGAAAGACTTAGGAACACGACATCTTTTCTAAACATTTACCCAACATCACTCAAGTGATAGTTATCTCAGTTGACATTTGCTATTGCAATACTGCCTCGAATGAGTGTGACAGACAGACAGACAGACAGGTATCGGCAAAAACAAAAGTCAAAGGGCATTCCTTTCCAATAGATTTCAATTAACGCGCGCCGCATGCGTGACTCGTACAACTCCCTTAGTTTTACAGGGAAACCAAACTTTCAATATCTGCAGTTATAACAGAAGATGCAGCAGACTGTCTCACGAGAACGATGCTTTGTTATTCTCACGGAACTCATTAATGTCATTTTGGGATCTTTTCACTTAGATTATTCAAGCTGAAGTCAAGACGGAAGAGACCTGAATAACGCTGAGAAAAGTGAGAAATTCAAAACCATTTCGTGCATACTGTATGCGGCAAAAATAACGAAGCAGCCGCGGCTAAATTGGGACAGCAGCAGTATGGATTATTTATATAGAGGGGGCCCTATATAAAGAAATCATTTCTATATACTTCAATAGATATTGACAAATAAAGTCGTAGAATTCTATATTGATTTTCTTTTGTGTTTTAGAAATGACAGTGAAACATTTTAACTACAAAAACAAAAATTGATGACTTTTCCATTCGTTTAAATACATATGTATGTAACTGAATGAACATATTATAACCACATTCGCTTTTTAGCATATATATCGTATTTTTACATTGCAGTATATGTACCTATAATTGAACTACTGTATGTAATATCTCTATCTACTTATAAATGTGTGTTTGTTAGCTACCTTCTTCTACATTTTTAACGCTATCATACCGACTAAGGCACCATTCGACGCAGAAGTTTACTGGGCAAGTCATAGTCAAGGTTTCCCAGTGATCAGACCATTGTAGCTACAATGGCGGTGCGAAAACCTCTATTCGAATCACAGTCAATTATAGATTTTTTAAGGCTATTCAGGTAAATCAATTTAGTAAAAATCAATTTTCTATGACGATTTGAATCCGGAGAATAAGTTTAAAAATTTAGCCTGAATCAACACATCATGCCTAAAAGGAAGCGACCACGGCTTGACATTCGAAGTGCATCTGCTACTCAAACGAGAAATATTCGAGCAGCAGAAACGGAAGAAGCAAGAGAATAGAGATAGGAAGAAAAGAGAAGAAGAATTGAACAGGGGAGAGCCCAAGAAATGGAAGAAGCAAGGCAAGAGAGATTGGAAGTAATAATAAGAAGAATTGAACAGGGGAGAGCCCAAGAAATGGAAGAAGCAAGGCAAGAGAGATTGGAAGTAAAGTGAAGAAGAAGTGAACAAGTGAGAGCCCAAGAAACGGAAGAAGCAAGGCAAGAGAGATTGGAAGTAAGAAGAAGAAGAAGAAGAAGGGAATTCTTTTGGACTTTGGGGCGGACATAAGCCTCTTAGAAATAAATTGCTTACTAACGTTTTTTGGCAAGCGAAGCTGCAATTGGTTTCTAGTTAATTATGTGAAGTTTATATTGCTAAATGTACACAGAATATAATGTTTATTAAGAAAAAATTACCGTCACTTATTTCAAAAGTGCTTTTCAATATTCGGTAATAGATCTTTCCTCGTTGGCTACGCTCACTTGAAAATTAAATGATCTCGTATTGAAAAGTGTCACTTTTAAAATTTCGTGAAAATAATCATATACAGTAAATAAAAACCTTTGCGCTGATTAGCGTATGCCATTGTATATTAGCAATGTCAACTTTGTGTTATTTTGTGTGTCATGTACTGTAAATATATGAAGTACACATCATTTTATTTTCGAATATAAATTTACATTTGGTCATTTTTCATCGACTTTTTGATCGGGCGAGAGGATGTCAGGGATCAACATGTAGCATTATCACATATTAAGTCTTGTTTATATTTACGTAGCATTAAAATTTGCAGCAAATTGGCAATTCAAATTCTTTATACTCTAGCCTAGAGACAGTACATATATATTGATTTAGCATTGCTTCGTAGAGAAAAAATAAGTTTACAAATCACTGATGGGAATTTCAATGTGATTGATCAGTCGTGATGACGAGAAGCTCCATAATCAAATTTAGCAGCTCCCATGCAGACGCCTT
>JAUYWV010145133.1:0-10370 GCA_032274565.1 Nematoplana nigrocapitula | reverse complement strand
AGTCGCTGTTGCGTTCTGTCGATCAGGAATTACAACAACAACAAAGCATTCTCACCATGGTGACATCCGGATGCCAGATATCGGGGTTGTCCACCTTCTCAAATTGTAGTCCGAGTAGTTTCTGGTAAATCTCCAACAGTCCGGTCGTCACCTTCTCCAGCGGGAAGTATGGCTTCAGTTTCTCGTGATCCACCGCGTAATCCCTCTCCTCGCACAAATTCATCAGGAAGCGCAGATCCCAGTAGTCCACTTGACCGTTGAATGGGACACCTTGCGCTTCGCACTGTGATCGAATCAATGACATTATTTCAATTACAAAGAACCCCCAGATAAATGAAATTTAACCAACAAAAAAACCGATGACCTGTTATGGTAGCCATACCGAAAATAAAAAAATGTGATGTATAAAAATTATTTGCATCTCAAGAGTTTGTCATTTCCGTTAGAGATATAAGCGAAATACGCGTTGTTGTCTATCATAACAACGTTCTCCTTATTCTTAAATACTCTTCTCTGATTAAAGAGTTGGATCTGCATGGTATACCAGGACGTTTTAAAAGGAACCAAAGAGCGATGGAATCAGGATATCAGCCCGCATACAGTCGTTTTCTCGTGGCGGGGGTGTCCTCTTCCGGCAGGGAAAGTGTCGCGTTACCTGCGACCTCCTAGGGTTTCTTTTTCACTATACTCTCTTCACTATTTTTCACCTTCCTATCTCTCCTCTTTCGTTTTATCTATTTTCCTCTATCTTTTCATTAGCTTCGTCTACACTCTTTTCTTTATATCCTCTTTCTTCTCACTTTCTCTTTAATCTCTCTGGAAGTCGGGGCGCTCGCGCGTCCCTTGATCCGGGAATTACAATGTATCCCTTGATAACTAAGTAGGCAATATTAAATGATGTTTTGCAGTTGCGCTTTGGCTGCCCTTAGCGCTGTTATGATAACAGTCTGACATGTTCTATTGTCATAGAGTATTTAAAACATCTTTGAGATTGTCATTGACGGAGTTTGTAAATACCTGCGGAGTCTAACCATCACCCTCTCCTGAAGTGAGGACAGTCGTGGTTATATTGCAACCAACCGTCTGAGGTCCATAATACTGTAGAAAGTTTGGGTATCGCTTGGGTGAGGCTGGTGTTTACCTCAGTTAATCACACAGCCTCATCTGGGTGATATTAAATGGGTTAGCATCCCTTCTGAGAAGTCCTGATTAATTATCAGGTAGACTCAAAATAAGAATTTAAACTCACCACTTCCTTCTTGTACTTAAGAAAGGTCTCAAGTTCCTTGTTTTTGAGCGGTTTCAATTTCGGCCCGAGATCTTCCAGAAAACGACGAACATTCTCTGCATTTTTCGCCATTCGCATTTCAAGGACATAGTCAGAATGAGTTGGATAGCCTAGCAGATCACCACGCTACAGGAAAAGGCGTAGAATAACCGGGCACGTTGATTAAATTGAATACTCAAATATTATGTCATGCTTGTCCTACTATAATCCAATATTATTAACGCATAGCATTTCTCCTTTCTAGAGGTTTGCCCTGCGTCTGCATTCTACCAGGGGCTAAAGAAATTCTTATTCATTCATGTTCCAGCGAATTTAGTCCAAGCCCCGATAAATGTAGTCCAGACAATGTCCACTGTCCATTTATTCCAACTGCCTATACGGTCATGGGGCATACAGACAAATAAAAACAATGGCCTATAGGACTACGCGTGCCATACCAGTTAAATGTTCTGCCCGAGCATGATTTGTTCGACTGTTCGAGACAGTTCAAATAAATCGTCTGGAAAAACCTCGAATCCGTTTCATAAAAACTATCAGACTGGTAATTATCGGTGTAAAAGTATTACACAATATCGCATAATGTTTTTACGGGGGGTTGCCATTATGTAGTTGAGTCAAGCGCTATTTCATTCTCTCGATGAATGCGCGATTCGCAATAGAGTTGAATTCATGCATCAGCAAGATTACACACTATGCACAGGTCCTTGAATTTGAACAGACGCACCTTCACTTTAATTAGATTGTTAGATTACTATTTGCTAATATGGACTTCTACGTATTAATTCATTCGATCGTCTCTATGTGTAGTATCTATCACACCATACTGATATTTTCTGTCTGTAATGATCAGAGTGCAATTTGACGAGAACGCTAGTAAACTGTCAACCGACAGAGCTGCAAACCAATCGATAAGTGAACTGAGACAGTCATTGTAGTGCAGGTGACGCTATGGTTACCGTGAGTCAATGATCCAACCATCAGCTTTGTATGATGCCAATCGTGTCAATTATTGCCTCAAAATCAGTCAATCTCCATTACTAATTCCTCTCCCTCAACAATCTGGGGCGTCGGGTTACGTTATCATTTCTATTACGAATAAGGTAGTTGTATTAATTAGAAATTGGCCCTATTGGAATGGTTTCTGATTTGTCGCGGACGCCGCGCAGTTAAATTGTGTTCTATTTTACGCGCACCACCTAATATTAAACAATTTTTAGCGATGCGCAGTTGAATTGTGTTCTATTTTGCGAGCGCCAGCGATTTTTAAACTATTTTAGCGCTGCGCACTTCAATTGTGTTCAATTTTGCGAGCGTCGCCTATTTTTAAACAATTTTAGCACTGCGCAGTTAAATTGTGTTCAATTTTGCGAGCGTCGCCTATTTTTAAACTATTTTAGTACTGCGCAGTTAAATTGTGTTCAATTTTGCGAGCGCCACCAAAAGGCGCCGGACGCTGTTTACACCAGGAGCAACCATTCCAATAGGGGAAATTGTGAGCAAACAAAGTGCATCACAAACATTTTCAACATACGATGACTGATTAAATTTTAAAACTTTTATGACTAATAATAATTATTTGTTCAGTTTGATTATGAAACGAATTTTTTTTATAAAATATAAACCTTTTCTCAAGAGTTCCCAAAAATGTTACGGACAGTACAATACATTGTCAAGAAAAAAGTCGTTAAAACGATTTTTCCTTCAACTGTATAGGGAGGGTCCTACCTGTTGGCGCAGTTCTACAAGTTCGTTCAAAATGACGGAATTTTCTTTCATACACCTAAAACACAACACGTAATAAAGTACTAGAATTATACCAGTATGATGGGGAAGCGAGATTACCTCGAATTGAAGGCCGTTTCCATACGTTTCCTCGTCTCCGAATTGACCGCCTTCTTCATGCATGGAAAGTAGTGTGGATATTTCAGGGTCACTTTGTACAGACCGTCCGAAGTCTAGAGGGAACAATACCAACACTTGAAATATCTGGGATTGGCATCTCACAAAGACGCCGATAGAGCCTGCCATCATACCAAGTGAATTCACCTAGAAAATATCCTTACTACGATAAAATACTACTGAGACATTTTGCAGTTAGCAGTACAAGCGCTGGTATAATGAAAGCGTCTTTGTTTATATATAAAGTCTACAGATCGCACCGGAATAGCTAAAGCAAACAACATAGTTCCTTTCTCTAAACTTTTTAGATTTTCTATTGTAATGTTTTGGGGAAAGAACTCAAAAACGTAAAGTAAATCTAATTAATTTATGCCTTAAAGGAAACCATTTATTTTATTCCAATACCAGTAATCTTAATGCAACCGAAGGGGTGATTCAAGGTCATTGGTTAACTAAACCATACTACAGCTACCAACCTCACATTCGCCATTGACAGCCTCCTTTTGTAGTATATTGATTCAAATTTCCAGAAATGAATGAGGCCATTAATGGTCTTAACAGATGAAATCTTTCAACCATTGACAGGGGGAATTTGATCAGCTTATGCAACTCACATTATGAGATTTGATGTTTTTTTCGTAGTACGTACCGCGTTTTGACGTGTATTGCGTTCACAGACAGAATTCCCATTTATATATAAAACGATGACTGCAGAGTTTTCCAGTAAATATAATTTCTCTAAAGTATGCTTTACTGAGGCATTTACTTGCTACGTGGTTAGCAATGTTTTGAGAATAAAACATTTTATAGACTTAGGAAATGAGAGTCTATTCTTTTGGAATAATTCTAAAACTGTTCTCTGGCAGTGGCAGGATATTAGTTCCTTTTAGAATAACGACAGTGTAGATACACAGCCTCCTTATAAATAGCTTGACGCACATGTGTCAGTTAGCAGGCTATTGATTGTTATTTACAAAGAGTACTAGAAGAACTATTAAGTAGGGCATGTATATACGGTATTATTATACATAAAAGTATGATCAACCCGGGCAGTTTGTTGGCCACATAATGGCAGGTGAAAACCTGGTATATACCCATAGCTTTTGACACCAAGAGTTCACAAGAGGCCAGCATTAACATTAAAACCGCCGATGGAGACTTTCCCAAGCAGAACAGCTGCGCTTAACAAAGAATACTTCTACAGCACCAACTGAAGCAGCAATATATTAAACCGCATAGCGTATACGAAAAACAAAATCATATACCCATTCATATACGACCCAGGATTTTCAAAGCAGGTCGAAACTCTAAAGTTGGGAGTTTGGTGACGCCGAAATAGGCTGCTAAAACAATGAATAAATAAATTGTGCAAATATTCTGACACACGAATTAATGGTTGCGGAAATTTATTATATAACTGATCGATATTAATATTTGTTGTTACAGGCATTTGTTCATATTAAAATAGAACAAATATGTTATGGAGTACTTCATTTGTCCGAGAGTGGATCTGCCAGTAGAACGAAAAAGAACTCACCTTCTCTAAACTATCAATAAAGTCTTGCGGACAACCACCTGAAAGAAATAAACGTACAATAGGAGATTGTTTATAGATCAACACAGATCAAACAACACAACCCACTTAGATCATCAAGAGAAAATTCCAGAGTAGTAGTATCTTCTCCGAGATTTCTTTCAAAATCGATACACAATTCACTTTGGCGAGTCATATTTGCCTGAACTTTGTCACGTATATCTTTGGAAAGGTGGAGACCTGGAGAGGGGGGCAAAAGCACGGTACGAATTATGACATTCTGTTTCTGAAAATTTAAAAACGAACCTTACCATTTCGTTTGCCCAATTTGACTTTCCTCTCAATATAGCGTTTTGTTTCAGGCGTCACAGTCAAATCGGACCGTTCAGAAAGGGTCACAAATTTGTCAAATACATCTTTGCGCATGCTATAAAAATAAAAACATTATTTAAACTCCTATAAAACCTATAAGGTAACACTTTAGTGTACTCCAATATAGATAATCAATTACACACATGCAGTGAGCAGGCGCGCACCCAGGAATTTGCCAAGGGGGATCACACTCTTCGAGGGGCGTTAGGGGGGCCTACCGCCTACCTACAACTAATCCTAATAGTAAAATATTTGAGCTAATCTTGTATCTCGATAGGTACACAGATACATACTCGTATGTATATCTATAGCAATAATCTAGGTTCTATACAAATACGACATGCATCATATGCACAGATTAAAAACTGTGAATATGAATATTTCTTTCAGGTTCCTGGATGACAACAGTTGATTATCTCGTTTGAGTTTACTAAACCGATAGTTGTCGATAATATGTCAGGAGGGTGCTATTTTCCTAAACAGAGGTATGTCAGTCCACAAGGGTGGGGGGGTGACCCCTTGGACCCCCCTCCCCTACATGCGCCACTGGTGAGTCATGCAACAGAAATGCAGACAGAGTTATCACATCTATTAGCTAATGATGGTTGGTTGCGGTGCTACAAATATCACACCAATTGTCACATAGTAATACAGGGTTCATTAATACATGTTCAGAAAGCACCAATTTTCTAACAAATTATAGAGAACATCTTTATTAAAAATTACTGTCAAATGCTTTTTTAAAATAATCATGTACAGTATGATAAACTTTTCTGCCTTTTCGTGGAATGTTATGAATTGAATTTTGTGAAAAATTTAGCAGAATACCATGAAATTTATATAACAAAATGCGCAACTCATAGATGATGTAAACTAGATGTTAGCAAAATTGCATATATGCAACATGTGACATCATAAAATATATTAATTAAAAAGTGTTAACTTCATACATGACTGACTAAAAAATCTGGAAATACTGCTAACCTTAATTCAACAGAAAGTTTGGACAACTGTTTATCAGCCTCTGAACTTGCCTCCCGTAATTCTTTGTCAGCAGAAACATGTTGGAAAAATTCAATCATATTATTTTCTGTGCTACTCTCAGCTTCAAAAAATGTCATCCTCTGAAATATTAAAAGAACAAAAAGTGTAACTCAATGTCATTTTACCAATAACTACAACATGCCTCAAAATTGTAAAAATATGGGTAAATTATAAAATGGGGCATTTTACATAATGTAAATCAAATTAATACAACTGATAAATGAGGAAGATACAGAGGAGTTTAAGAAATTGGAAAAAATAAAAAATTGCAATTTTTACAAGTTGAAAATAATGAAATGAGAGTCAGTTGACACAAGTAGAGAAAACTGTTAAAGGTGGCTGAATTATGTTCCATGTGAATGATAGGAACGTGGAAGGGGCACATGGAGTTTTTATGAATGCAGAAAACAAATGGGAAAGTAGATGGTTAGTCCAGAAAATTAGCACAGTTGAAGTGGAAAGAGCTGAAACAGGTCTGAAGAACAAAAATGAATGTGGACAAACTGGAATCACAAAGAACACTTTGAATTATCTAATCAGCATGATCATTGATGGGTCCATTGTATAAGCAAAAACTAGTGTAATGGACATTGGGTTGTAAAAACATCAAGCTACTAGAACATAGAATGAAGGTAGTTGAAAGAGTAATGAAGAAGAAGTTGAGGAAGATTGTTATTGCTTATATAAGTAATATAATAGCAGCCAATGCTTTATCTAAATACCATAACAATATTTATACACTGCATTGCAAAATCAAAGGAATTCTAATTTGCTATCGAAGAAGTTCACAGACTACATTCAATCTTGTCGTCTTACTTCAAATTTAAACTATCCAATTAGGTAGAACATAGGGCTGGCTTGGCAATTGCATAGGTGTCTCACAGGTGTCTGTACTGTGGCGAGGTCACCTATGCATCATACTGTATTTAGACAGCCTAGACAAGTTCCAGCCAGCAAGAAAGAATTTCACTTTTTTGCAATGCAGTGGATGTTGGAATCATAAAGAAGCAAGTGAGTAATAATGAAAAAGGAAAATAAATATAATTCAACACAAAATATATTTTTCATAAACTATCCAAATAGATTATCTGTGGCTAACAGATATATTATCTATTAACAAAATCAAGATTATAATTATAATATAGTAAATATTCAAAAATTGTATTTCAGTACAAATATTATTATATATGAGATTAAAAATCAATAAATAATTAATATTCATTATTAATATTATAAGATTTATATTTTATTAATAATATAAGGAAATTAAAATATAAAATTGTATCTTGATTCAAATTTACTACTCTCAATAGATTAATCTAATTAATTAGTCAATAGTGATAAATATGAATTATTTAATAAGGTAAGTTAAGATGTTAATAGAAAAAATATTATCAATTAATAATAATAAATTTCAATCTAAATTCAAAATATACAGCAATTTAGTATACAATATATTTAAAAATGGTATTCTAATTTTTTTATTGAAACATATTTAAATATAGTATTTATGCTAACTTTAATACTTAACCCAATTAACTCAATCATTTTTATTTACTAAAAAAGGTGTTTAGTGCATCTATGACTATCTACCTATGTACAATCGGTACCGACTTTTGGTGACCTTTTCAACCAGTTTCCTCCACTAATTGATAAAAAGCATTGTTTAAGAAATTTGTATATTTGAAAATTATTAAAAAGTTTTTTACCAATCAATGCCAATGGATTTAATAAAAGCTTTTTAAAATAGATGAATTCTGGAATTGAAAAGAATGATAAAATTTGATGTTAAAATAGAATTAGGTTATACAATTATATATGCTATATTTTAAAATAGTTTTATATAAATAAAAATTTAAGTGCTACATTTTCAAATTTATTTATACTACATACTGAATTACTATATATTTATAATAAATATTGATCAAGTAGTAAGTTTATTATTACTAATTGATATTTAAAAGTCCTTTAGTCAAAAGTTTCTCAAAACTAAGTTTCCACCTCCTTTGATGGCAATAACACTATTTTATTAAACTCCTCTTTATGGGTTTGCCTTCGGCTTCAGTTAATTTAAAAAATAAATTTTTTGTTCTTGTGCTAAACTATACTGACAATATATCTAAGAGTATTAGGGTTGTTTTTACTTGTAACAAACAAGGTGTCTGCTTATTTTTCAAATAAAGAGGATACTCCAAAAACCTTTAAAGCTAAGGTAATTTACAAATTCAGTTGTCTGGATGATGTAGACATTTCCTACATAGGAATAATGAAGAGACACTTGGAACTCAAAAAGAAGATTGGCGCTTGAACACATACCTTCCATTTATTGATTTTCTCATCAGATAATAAAAAATGAATGGTTAGTAGCTCTTCTACCTTGACTAAAGGCACAATATTTGTTGCCATTGTACATTGAAAATATGACAAAATACATTTGGAATTACATCAAGAAAGAATATGAACAGTTTCAAATTGATGTGTCATCCATCAATAGTGAGTTTGAATAATAGAAAAAAATTGATTCAAAGTGGCATGATATCTAACAATGATTTATCAACTTCATTGAAATATTTATTTCAACTTCTTCCCAATATTCATTCTATTTTGAAAGTCTTGCTTACCATACCAGTGTCCACTTCTACCATAGAATGAGCTTTCAGTTTCTTGAGAATGTTAAAAACATACCTGCAAAATTCAATGGATGAATCATGCCTTTCAGGATTGGCAGTAATGTTTAGCCCTGTGCTAGTGCAGTTTACAAACCACTTATGAAACAACTGTATAAATAACCATATAAGAATGACCTTCAAGGGAAAGAAATGTTAGTGTATTTAAACCAGTGTTTTTCAATAAATAGAGATTGTTAAACAAATGCATATAGTCAGATACAGCTTCACTCAGGCAATAATATAAAGCATTATGGTGATCTTTAAGAATCCGGCGTCAAATTAATTTTTTTCTCAGAATTATGTTAAAAATGAAGATAAACAAAAAATATAACTAAGCAAATTTTATATAAATATATAATAAACAATGTTCATTATGTAATAATAAATATATAATTTGAATACAAGAAACAATTTAATTAGTTAATTAGACATATTTGTTTAATCAAACTCATGGTAATTCGAGCTACTTTCGTTTCAGTTTCAATGTTAAGCATGGCTGGTCATCCTCGTAATAACTTTTCTATTACAGCTAATATTGTTCATGACTTCCCACCTTTGGCTTTAAAACTATGACATGTCCACCGCATTACATCTGATCCAGAGAGTACATTAGAGTGAGAGGCTGCTCATGGTTTAATTCACAACATACTGTGATGTGAAAAATGATGTCAATATGGTTTATAGCAATAGAGAGGAGCAAAGATGGGAAATGCTGGTATTGCAAAACATGCAAGTGTCACAAGTCAATTAAATTAGATTCTTTTTTTGGCAATAGTAATCTTACAATTGCAAAATTATTTGAGATCATTTATTGGTGGACAATTGATGTGAAATAGTCGATAGTCAGCAAGGAAATTAATATCTCGACTATAAGCCTTGTTGACTAGTACAATTTTTTTGGGAGATATCTGCTGCCAATTTTTTATTGACCACCCAGTTTAACTTGGAGGATATGGTGAAACAGTGGAGATTGATAAATCCTAATTCTTTTAAAGGAAATATCATCGTGGGGCACCTGGTCCAGGCCACTGGGTGCTTGGAATAGTGCAGCGACACAGCAATGCAGCATGTATGGTAAAGGTTCCTGACCATAGTGCTGCTACACTGCTGCCAATCATCCAATGACATGTTCTACTTGGTACCCGAATCCTGACTGACTGTTGGCAGGTATACAATCAACTACCAATGTACGAAACTGTGAACTACACCTTCCACTTTATTGACCCAAAAGATTGTACATTACATACCAACACAGTGGAGGGGACATGGGGTCATTGCAAGGCAAAATTCAGGGCCATGCAAGGGACTTCTGATGACTTCTTCGACACTTATTTACAGGAGTAACTATTCCGAAGATTGCATAAAGACAATTTTCACCAATTATTTCTATATTCGATTTGCCATTATTATCAGTTAATTATTATTTCTTATATTATTTGCCTTTATGACATATTAATACTATATTTTGGACAATATATTGTTTTTCTTCATTTTTAATATAATTTTAAAGAAAAAAAATAATTTTGTGGCCGGATTCTTAAAGACCCCCAAATTATATTTTAAT
>JAUYWV010145122.1:0-10372 GCA_032274565.1 Nematoplana nigrocapitula | reverse complement strand
CAGTTTATTGACTTTGCTGACATTGTGCAGGACGAGGTCGGTAAGGTCGCTGGACCTGGCCTTCGGCAGGGGCAATACTTTAGATTTATCCACATTCAATTTTAGTTTTAGAGAATCGCATTTGAGTTTTATTTCGTCAAGAGTATAGACTGGAGTTCACGAGATGTTACAGGTAGATCTCTGGACAACTTTTACTTGCTTAGTATACCAAGTTTTAGAATACTTGGCTGTTTATTTACGAAATAATTGAAGTTTGGTCTCCTACCCTTTTTATTGATCACCTGGTATATCATTATTTAAGTTGTAATGTCTTTTCTTCTTCTTTTATATACGTGGTGTGAGGTCGATGCGTCGATCCCCATGTCGCACTCTTATTGGACACAAGGGCGGCGGAAGCAATTTAAAAGTGGGGGGGGGGGGGCAAATTTTTTTTCTGGGGCGCCAGAAATTCAAAACATTAAGTCAGCTATTTACACTTATTTTACAAAAAAATCAACAAAAGATACTGTGTCTATCTTTTAGAAAACGCAAAATGATACGACTTACATAACCGCAGCAGGGCAAACCCATATAAATTTAGACAAATACGGACAACATTTTAATCACGACAATGACGCTCTTTGCGAAATTTCATATTTTTATACAGACTTAATTCTTGAAAGTGGCTCCCTTTTTGTAACTTTATTCTCGAGATGGGTGCCCTTTTAACTTTACTGACAAGAGGGGCACCCTTTGTAAGTTTACTGACAAGAGGGGCACCCTTTAAAACTTAATTCTCGAGGGGGCGCCTTTTAACTTTATTTTATAGAGGGGCGCCCTTTGTAAGTTTACTGACAAGAGGGGCACCCTTTAAAACTTAATTCTAGAGGGGGCGCCTTTTAACTTTATTTTATAGAGGGGCGCCCTTTATGAAAATACCTGTTTTGACCAATGTAATTTTATACTCTATATATAGAAAGGCGCCCTTTTTAACTTTATACTGACACGAGGGGCGCTTTTTGTAACTTTATTCGCGAAAGGGGCGCCCTTTGTAAAAAAAATTTATCCAGTGTAACATTATTATTCTTGAGAGGGTGGGCGCCTTTTGTTCCGACAGCCATGCTATTAATTACAATTACATATCGTAATGTATAATTATATTAGTTCGCCATATTAGAAAACATACATCACAGAATATTTATCGTTTCGTGCATAGTATCGTATGATTTTCACAGAGGAGGCGCCAAATAGCACAAATTTTACAATTTGAGAATTAAAAGAGTGTGGGCCGAGCATGCACATTGCACACTGTTCCCAAAAGTGGTACCATAGAGCAATGGCCCCTTGGTCCCCCCTTTCCGTCGCCACTGATTATAGACAAACACTATATAAACGACATTTGGCCGAACGCTGCACGAAGGAGCACAGAAGAGGCCCGGGTGCAGTCTCCTGGACTGTACAGCTTATTAGTATATACGACTAAAGTGTCGCTTCACCGAAGTGGAAGCAATCTTATAGGACCATATAATTGTTATGAATTTTCGGAGTAAATGTCTAATTTACAGTATATATAGATGTGGGCGTCGTGATAAGAAAAATCTCGCTAATGTTGTTGACAAAATTCTCTCCGTATATTTTTCCAAGAGGAAAAAAGGCGTATAGATGTTTTCAAATGTTTCTATATACAATATATCCTGAAGGTATTAGAACAATCTCCCAAGTATACTGTATATCGAACTGGAAGATATAATATTTGCTCTTTGTTGGCATTGCACAGTTGCGATGGGGAGCGGAATTGACCACCGCTGCGAAGTGTGTAATAATGGCATCGCGCACGAGGCGGAGAAGGAATGCGATGAGGAGGAGGAGAGAGTGAACGTGTCTCTCCTGTCCTGTTTGTCTGTCTATTTGTATATGGCAAATGTTGCAGTATAGAACAGCGCGCTCGCGGAAGAGATAAAAGCTGTGGGAAGCGGGGAGATAATCCCTTCACGGGAGAGCAGCACTGGTTGAGGAGTCAATTTTCGAACCATTATCCACTCCCGCATGTTCCACGTATTATACGTTTGCGTGGGAACGTCGTCAACTCACAGAGAGACATAGAAAGAGGGGGGGGCGAGTATCCCTATAGACTGCGTGCCAAATGGACTCAAACAATTCGATGGGAGGAGGGAAGGGGTTGGAAGGGAGGTATTGTTGCGCAAATGCATCGACATGCATGCGGTTCGAGGGATGGGGACTCCGCGCTCGTGTCTGCTCCCACCTCCCTATATACTATATACCTCCATCTTCCTCTCTGATTTCACTCCTGCCCGCCCAACAAATCTCATGGTCCGTGGCGTCTTTGAAGTAGAGAGAGAGAGAGAGAGGGAGTAGTATATGGTCCCCCAATGGTCGCCTCAATCACTATATAGCTCCTTCGTGTATCCCCTCGGGGCACATATAACTGACTCTATCATGCTCTCTCAATAATAACACACACACAAACGCACAGGTGGAAATCTCTCCTGAGTGATATTGATCTTAGAGAGGGGGGTTCGTCTTTACGGATGCCTTGGATGGGGGCGCGCGCGCGCGCTTGACTTCAAAGAGAAAATACACGCAGACGAGATTGTTGTTCCTTATGCTGGAAAAGACTTCTGCTTCTTTCAACTGCGTGGCGTTCTTGCTCTCTCTCTCTCTCTTGCTTTCTCTCTTTCTTGCTTTTCCGTATAGACCGCCCCGGCTTCCTTTTCGCATTCTCGGCGACCTTCCTTCGCTCCGGCCTGCATGCCGATGGAATTGGGATAAAAGATATATGCCGTCAAACGACGACAAAACACGGTGTGCCGCTGTCTGTATACGTATGATGTGGGCAGTATAGTGCACCATCACCTTGCATGCATATTCTTCTCCCCCTTCCTTCCCCTCTCCATATACGCGAGAAGAATTGTAGCCTCGCGCATGTTGTGTCTGCGCGTGGAGCACAAGGATATTCCCGTTGTGGATTCAACAGTTTCTACCTTACACAAATACTCTCTCTCTATATATATACAGTATACTGTAGTCATATGCAGCAGTGTACTCGACTGCACGATGCTTGAAGTAATTAAGATTTACTTAGGCGAATTATGTTAATCAAGCATCTGCCAATTTTCCCTCTTATATATGTTATGTATACCACGCATGCACGCGTATACAGTATATAAAGTAACTGCGTATATAACAATTTATAGTGTGTTCTAGTAATTCATATAATACCGCGTATCTATTGTCTATATATATATATCGAGTGTTCTACTTTTCCCCCATTTTCCTAAATGTTTCACCTGCATCGCCAGCGGTCTTCCTTGTCTGACAGAGACAGGGTCATGTCGTGCCCATTGCCACATAACCGGTTCTGGGGAAGAACTCCGTGGTTTTGCCATGCAGCATGCGTATATAAAAATTGCATTCTGCTTTCCTCTCACTTAGATCTGCTATAGCTGTATAGGAAGTATATATCTACTCTACTCTGGCCAATTCTCTAGCACTGATGGGCCGGCCCCTGGCACTCTCATTTTCTCAGTGGACACTCCATCCAGTACAGGGGGCAACTGCCGTATAGAGACAGTGCAACCGCATAGCAAACGCTGAATTTAGCCGCTATATATATATATAGGGGAAAGTGCATATATAGTGTCTATATAGGGAAATTCTGACCAATTTGGAAGGAATAATACCCGTTTTGGGAGCCCAAAACACATTAAATATATATTTTTAAACTAGAGTTTCAAAAGTTATAGAAATGAGCAAGATTTTTTGTCGTCACAAGGTACCTGTCACTTAAGAACATATTTCTGAGTAACTGTTTAAGTTTTCTAGACATAGGAATTTACCAACACAATACATAACAGAAACAATATATTTAACGTAAACATAAAGTTTCAAAACTATAATGTATTGTTTTCATTGTATTTTGGTTATTAAGTTACCTCTAAGTCACCTCCATAGTTAGCTTGATCTTAAGTTCAAGTTAAGCAAAAATATTGGTGTTGAGTATAGCACTTAACTTGAACTTAACTTAAACTTGAATTAAGTTGAAGTTAAGCAGCTATGAGTATACGACTTAACTTAAACTTGAACTTATGCTTAACTTAAGTTCAGTTCAGTATACCGCCCCAGGACTCTGGCTCGGCACTCTGATAGATTGATAGCGTTTTCGTTGGCCTAAAGTACTCTTCCATATGTCACTGTTTTTTATTTATAGCGTTTTGTTATGAAATCCACATTTCTTTCCTGGCGAAAAGTCGCGCGCTTATCATCCAAGGCCAAGAGAGAGAAACAGGGTCTACTAGTGTACCGAATCGAAAATGTATCGGGTGGCTCGTGCATTTCGGCAATGATTTAGTGAAAGACATACAGTCTCCCATTTCGGCTGTTTGGGGAAAATCACTGATCTATAAATAACCGAATTATAACCCACCATAGAAAGGTGGCTCTCGTGCAATTCAACGTGATCGCCGTTGACGGCAGTCAGGCGACTGACTATACAGCAGAAGTGACTTCTGAGCGTCACCATCACTCTCTATAGGCAAAAGGCGAGACAAGTGCACCAGAAAAAAGTAGTGCTAAACATACACGTGCACCCAGAGATTATGATACTACGGGCGCGTTGGCATAGACCAAACCTGCTGCCTACCATCGGATCACGATAATCTGATTTCCAAACTGACATTATCTAGGATAAATTAGAATTTTTCCTATAATGGATACAATGTTCTCTGAAGCTGGCAGCACATTTCCAGTGCCTCAGCTGTTTCATCCCTGGTGTCTTCTTGATGTTCTTGTCATCTCGATCCGTGAGAGCTTGTTGTTGTACGTACGCGTCAGCACCCCCGACCTCTCAGAAGAAAGAGGTCGTGGACTGTGCACTAAAATGATCCAGCCAAGAGAGAGAGAGAGAGAGAAAGAGAGGGGAGAGAGAGGAGTGAGTGAGAGGGGTACTAGAGAGTGAGAGGGGAGATAGAGAGTGAGAGTGAGAGAGAGAGGAGAGGGGAGAGAGAGGAGAGAGAGAGAGCATCACTCACCTCCATACAGAGCTCTTCGTCAATGTGATCCAGAGAGAGAGGAGAGGAGAGGGGAGAGAGAGGAGAGAGAGAGAGAGAGCATCACTCACCTCCATACAGAGCTCTTCGACAATGTGATCCATATCGGGAGCGGAGGAATTCGAAAGAATTGGATCATTGGTCGATGTGGTGCTGGGGTTTAATGCGCGTTTGCTGTTGGTCTCTATCCACACACTTGTGAGATCCCCCATGGAGAAGGGGGCTATATCGGCGTCCCCCGATGAGGCTGGCAGGTTGCTATTCACTTTCCAATGATCTTTCGGACTGTCGCTGTTGTAGGACTTCTGGGAAAGTGAAATAGGTTGCAACCGTGAACATATATACTATCAGTGTAATGCGTTGCACTTGCAATATGAAATCGATTAATTATACTGTAGAATGAAAGGGAATTCAAAGTAATCTGGAATAAGTGCTATACACCAACATATTCTAAGCTATATTGGTAATTGCTCACATTGTTTTAGTAACGAACTATTCATTCTATTTCTAGACTAATTTATTAAAATAGTATTAACGTGTTTCTAAAAATCGTTTTATATTTACTAAACACAGAGAATCACCTGTCCTAACTGCTATTGATTTTTTGTTGCGGTGTGTAGGAAAAAATAGAACATTTTCAACTTCACTTTCGTCGCGTCACGTCGCTTTTGGTGGGCGTAGCCCTTAAGACATTGCTTAGTCCCTCCATTGGCGTCAGTGCGTGGAAGAACGCCACCCCCTAGATAGCCGACTCTAGTTGTTCCTCGTCAACGAACGCAGCTTCTACGTGGTGCTGCGGACACCGCACTCTCCTCAAGTCGGGGCCGCCCCTTCGTTCGCACTACCAAAATCCTCTTTATCTGGTCCTCACTCAAACACCTTGCTGGCGTGGGTGTCTCGGTAAACCTCCAATAGATACCGGGGCACTCATCCCTGTGGGGCAATGAGGGGGCCGGCGCTCTTGCCAAAACCGGTGCCTCCTCTGCCACTGCCTCCCCAATCTCTTTCTCTGCCTCATCCTCCTTCATCCACCACTCTCTCCTTTCCTCCTGGCGGTCATCTCTTCGCAACAAACTTCTCTACAGCCAGATTCCAAACACTCCTCCTGGTGAGCTTCTCCTTCACAGATTTATCCGTTGCGAGCTTTTGCTCCTTCGCTGCAACGGGCGCTCCACCCTCCTTGCATCTTACACCTCCAACCGATCAATCTGTCCGACTCCCCTTCTTGCCCTTCCTGCGGAGAAGGCCAGTAGGAACTTGCTCACCTTCTTCTCTCTTGTCCCTCATCTTCGGGCTTCCGCCTTGCCATTTTTGGTGGGACGGTGAGCCTTCTTGACCTCTGAAGACGACCATGGGGTGTTGCTCGGATGGTGGACCTCGGAGGCCCTTTGTCTCCCTCCCATCCTCCGGAAGGGGTCAGGTAAGCCTAACACTCGGCATTGCAAGACTTCTTGGTTGACCTTTTGCTATTGCTCCCAGTCTGATCATCTGAAAGACGGGAATGTCTTATCATGTTATACAATTGTCTCATTGTTTGTTTTTATACTTCTGCGGAACTACTGGACCGAACTTTATGAGAATTTGCACATAGAGGCGCCGACGAGCTGAATAAATGACTCTCTTTTCCCAAATCTGACGTAGTTTTGCAGACATTCACGAATAGTTCCTCGCGTAATGTAAAGTCATTGGAAAATCATTAAATTTGTGCAGTCTCCGAATGAAATCAACTGTCATGTGCAATGCAAAAGAATTGAAATTAAAACATTTTATCAATTAAATTGTTCGAATGATGGAAATGCTATAGTTTAGATAATTCTCTCCTCTTTCCTGAAATATAATATGGTGGAAAAATAATCAGTTTTGTCTTTGTGGGTGAAAAAATTGGTAGTTTCTGGTGTGCCTATGTAGCTGCTTTATCCAGATAGTTACCTTGTAATGTCGTTTCTTGAGGTTTCGTCGAATAGAACATGCTCCTATAGGCTTATACGCAGCGCAAGCGCGGATCTTAAATTTCGGATGAGTTTAGTAAGAAACGCTACATAAAGTATGGTGTCAATTGATATGAAAACATAATTTATGAGACAAGCGGTACATCGAAATACAGTACATTTCCTTTTTTTCCTATACTGTAACGATGATCTGTGTCCCTTTAGGTTCCAGACTTTGGTTTCCTATTTGTGTGTTTGTCTGGTCAAAAGTGTGTCATAAAATAGCGTGATCGGGCGAGTTGGTGACTGGAATCAACATGTGACACACGTCAAATATTAACTCTTGTTTATTATATAGTTCTTCGCAATTGTATTATTAAATCGTTAAAAGGGGTTTTGTTTTTCTTTGCCTCCAGTTGCTCACACATTGTACGTCAGTGCACTCTCCGCAGTACGGTATTGTTCTCCCCAGCTCACAATATCCCCATGCCGTTTGACAAATAATTCCCGCTAGTTATTGACAGAATTCAGGAGATAGGAGTTTATGAAATTTATCGGCAAAGAGAGAGATGCAGAAAGCTGTGGCTTCCTGGCTCACATATTGCCCCACTAATTGTGCAGATAGAAATGGAAAATGAGTGAATTGCATATACAAATGTTGCACGCTGGCCTCTCTCTCAGTTAATTGCCTGTACGTATTGAACTCATTCATGGGGTAGCTGCATACGCTCCGCGATGGCGAGAGTCCATGGCAACCATACTGCGCTAACTAATCTCCCATCAGCCTTTCGACGCGGAAATAAATAATAAATACAACTTACAATGCATACATCAGGTATGTACGTTTGGGGGAAAATTACGACAACCCTTTGAGTCATTAGCAACAACAAAAATGCCACACAACAAAAGTCAGATGGTTCTTCTGATGTAGGAGGTTTGTCCAATTTGAAGCTCAGGGGTAAACTAAAGGGAAGTGTTCCCGTTTTGTTCTTTGTTTCATCCAAGTACCAATGTGATAGTCATATAGGCTAATCATCTAATATGGAACGAGGCGCATCATGACAGTTGGCAGGTTTTTCCAGATATTCAGAAGTCAATGTGTTAACTCGTTGCGTTGAAAAACAACTAAAATAATATGTACATGTATATGGTATAGGGAAAAATTTCGTCTAGCTCTACGGTAACTAGTTGTTAGGATGATGTCGGACATTAGTGAGGCTGCTATGCTGAAGAAACGTTACACTAATCATTGTGTTGGAGTAACTGTTGTGTGAAATTTGAAGGAAAACGGTCTGGAAGCAGCAGATATAGCAGCTGTTACAGGGCACAAGAATGTTCACAGTGTTGAACGATATGTTCGAAACAAGCGAGATTCGGAGAAAGAAAGAGTGTCCTCTATTTTATGTAACAGTCTCACGAATTTGTCGCAACAGATGATGAATGAACAAAATTATCAACAAGAAGGGGAAGATCATAATGTCCGGAAATACCAACTGCACCCTCAACTTCTTGGTTCCTTCGGAACGAGATTAAAAGTGTATTCTTGTTATTTTGATGATAGTTCATCGAAATGCTGGGTTATATACAGTTATAAACAGATGTTACATTGCTGATCAGAGATTAAAATTTTGTATGTTTGTGACTAAAAATTTGTTAAGCACTTCTTAGATTTGAATTGTTTATTTTGGATCAATAGACTGAAAACACTTCAAAATCATACAATACACATTATAACTGGTTTACTCTATTTCAAAGGCGATGCGATGTGTCAATGGTAATTTCTAAATTTGAATTTTCTGAACTACCATTGAGGCAAGATTGTCAATCGTTATTTTTTAAATGAAAAATTATTTTTCCCTGAATGCAAATGTTAGGTTTTATTAATAGGCTTTATTATCTTCAACAGGTTTAAAATGTGTCTCAGTAATTGAATATCATTATGTCAGTAGTGTAGAAGTGAGAAATTCTGCTCTCTCTCTTTTTATCTCTCTCTTATCCCTCACTCTTTTCCCCTCTCCTGTCTTTCTTTTCTCATCTTCTCCCTGTTGTTTATTTGCACTCTCTCTCTTTTCTCATCCTTTCTTCTCACACACACACTCTTTGGCTCCCCTCTTTCCTATCTTTCTCACTCTTAGCTTCTCTCTCTCTCTCTTATACCCCTCTTATCTCTATTCAACCTCTCACTATTATCTCTCTCTTTTATCATCCTTTCCTCTCTAACACACACTCTTTGGCTCCCCCTCTCCTATCTTCCTCACTCTTAGCTTCTCTCTCTCTCTCTCGTATACCCCTCTTATCTCTCTTCATCCTCTCACTCTTAGCTCTCTCTTCTCTCATCTTTTCCTCTCTCTCACACACACACACTCTTAGACTCCTCTCTCTCTCTCGCCTATCTCACTCACTCTTAGGCTCCTCTCAGTCTCCTATTTCTCTCACTCTTAGCTCCTCTCTCTCTCTCTCTCTCAATCTCGTATACCCCTCTTATCTTTCTTCATCCTCTCACTCTTCGCTCTGTCTTCTCTCATCCTTCCTCTCTCTCTCTCTCACACACACACACTCTTAGGCTCCTCTCTCTCCTATTTTTATCACTCTTAGGCTCCTCTCTCTCTCCCTCTCCTATACTCTCTTATCTCTATTCATCCTCTCACTCTTAGCTCTCTCTTTTCTCATCCTTTCCTCTTGCACACACAATTTTAGGCTCCTCTCTCTCTCTCCTATCTCTCTCACTCTTAGCTCCTCTCTCTCTCTCTCTCTCTCTTTTTTTCTCTCTTCTAGAATCTAAACAATTGTCTTTCAAATTGTTATTTGGCTGTCAGTTTTCTGGTGGTGCTTCTGGGCAGATAATGAATACCTACCACATATGCTTGGTGGCAGCCACTCATGCAGCGCCATTATTAACTCCAAAGACAACCGTATAATTATCTGTCAACGGAATAACAATTTAGAATTATTCAAAATCTCCCATTCATAACACCCAGACGAAAGAACCAATAATCTATGCTCAGTACCTTTACTGAATCGTGTGAACAAAGACTACAAACTGCTATTAAAATCATATCGAATTTATCAATATTGTATTTACAAATCAATTTTGGTTTTTAGAAAATTTCACAGTGCTATTAACGCATTAATATAATATCATGATTACATTATTAAACAACAAAGGTATTGCAATTTTCGTAGATCTAAATAAAGCTTTCGATAGCATCGATAATAACACATACTATTAAAGCAGTTAAATTACTAGCGTATATCAGGTTTATTTAATAAATTGATAGCCGCCAGTGACACGTTATTAGAAACTAAAGAAATAAAGTTTGGGGTACTACAAGGTAGTGTCCTGTGGGCCCCATTATATTTTTCTCAATAGAAATAATATAAAACAATTAACATATCAAA
>JAUYWV010145111.1:0-10373 GCA_032274565.1 Nematoplana nigrocapitula | reverse complement strand
TCTGAATATTATAGTGCGTGTTGGTGGTTCATTGTGTATTACCAATGAAATATAATTCACTAATATCCACCCCTCAAGGAAACATTTTGTTGTCTTTACTTATAATTAGATGAACTAAAAAATATGGGGGTCACCTACTTTAGAGGCCTATAGCAGACCCCCTATGGGGGTAACAAAGATGAAAATATTATTAAAAGTTGTTAAACATAAAGTTAGGAAAAGTCATGAAAGCTGGAGATCACTCGATTATCCAAATAACAATGGTAACGAAAATAAAACAGGGGGGCCGAATCAGCCCCCCCCCCCAGGTATGGATAGGGTTAAGACAGCAAGGCAACTACGAAATAAAGAAACTGAACAGTAAAAATAGTTCAGTCACTGTATAATAGCGTATTCAAATTTAAAATAAACGAGAAGGTCGACCAACAGAGTTGCAATGCCTGCACTGAATAATAGGTGCGAATCAAGCGGAGAATTAAAACACATGTGCTTTCCGATATAGGAAATCCGCTGGTCCCAGACTGGTAAATTTATATACGGCTTTGGCTTTGAGAACATTGGAAGTTCAATCCTTATCACTAAAATAATAGGAATCTTCGTTAGAAGTAAACACATAATTTTCAATATCTTTCTACTAATATTAACAGGAACATATGGTAATAGGAAGTTCGAGGAATAAAGTACCGTTAATCTGATAAATGGAATAACTTTTATATTTGCAATAGAGGTTTATTTGCACTGACTGGGAAAACCAGAGTCGCTTACATCTTTTTCTGCATGCCCGTATTACTCGCGGTAGTGGAAGTGACGGGGACAATAGGATCGTGGGCGTCGGGCGGGATGCTGTCGATGTCCACAATGTCGCGCGTCTTGATGAGGGTGAAGCCGTCGATCACGTAGAAGTGGTCCTTGCCGAACAGGAGCAGGCCCTCGTAGACGTCCAGCCCAAGGATGCGGGCGCAGCGGAACATGAAGGAGATCTTCTCACCGGGCTCCAACAGGCGGAGAATGGCCGTCTGACTGTCCAACTGGCCGTTGGTCGAGGAGGGATCTTTCGATTCTAAGTGGTCAACAGAACTATGTTGTTAAATGTTCTGCAGGAAACGCTGCTCCTCACACCTCATGGTATTTTGACTAGGTACTAAGTTAGATCATGGGCGTTGGTGTAAAGAATATACAATTTCACTCACCGGTCCCGCCAGCATCAGGTTGAGCGGCACTGTTTCCCAAGGTCGAAGTCGTTTCCTCCAGACCACCCGTTTCCTCGCCTACTCCTCCGCCAAAAGTCTCATCCTCCTGGAGATTAGGCTCTGGTTGTGTTACACTGGGACGGCGCAGAAGTGTCTCTGTCTGGCGGAGCGCAACTAAAGCAAAATCGTTGATAATTTCATTTAAATCTTAAAGTAGTATATTTAATACACTGATTTATTTAGTTGAATTCTGCTATTTAATCTCTTACTTTCCGCATTGTTAACAACAGGGTCAGGGAGTTCGGGATCAAGTGGCATCACTTCCGGAACTGGAGCTCGGGTCGGAGGCCTATCGACAAGCACATCATCGGGAATCAGCTTGCTGGAGCGATAGTTGAGGGTGTACATGCGACTGTCGTAGCTAATGGCAGCTTTGTACTTCGAACGCTGAATAATAAAAAATAATCGTTTGCGAATATAAAACCCCAGACCACCTGCGTCGACTCGGGACCTCCTAAGCCGCCTTACCACTAAATTGCCATCTCCTCCAGTGACCAGCGTGTCCGTGTTCGATCTGTGCGGGTAGTGCTCGTAGAAGCGGTCGTTGTGGACCATCTTTTTCCGCATACGGCAAGGTCCTTCGGTGGAATCGAGGGTCCACTTGTCCAGACGGCTGCCCAACGGCGGACCCCAAAGGCCGCGTTCTCGTAGCAACTCCTGCTCGATCGATTCCCATTCGGATTCCAGATAGCGGAACACGAACTGCTCGTTCTGGGAGATGGACAAAGAGGCGTTGCTGAGATTTGCGACATCAAGCTGTGTGTAACTAAAGACACTTTGATCTTGATTTGATACACTCACTTTGGGCCGCAAAGTTATGCGATGACTTATACTGTGTTTGAGTTATATTTCATCTATTGATGGATAAGATTTTCTCAGGGTTCCCCCGCTTTTTTCAAAAATCAAATTCCCTGATTTTCATCCGATTTCCCCTGATATTTATATATACTAAATAAGTGCATACTAGGTTTCCCAAAGGATTAAAAAAAGGAAATTACCAACAGATAATGCTATATAATTACAGAAACAAATATTGTATACATTGTTCGAGCGAGCGAAATTTTTCTACTTTCTTTAGATAAGTGTAAAATTGATATTAAAAAATGGAAAATAGAGTCATTTAGTTTTCCCTGATTTTCCCAAAAAATACTGAAATTCCCTGATTTTCCCCTGATTTTAACTCCTATTTTCATTTTCCCTGATATTAGCTCATATTGTCATTTTCCCTGATGCGGGGGAACCCTGTTTTCTGTAAACAAAGTTTGTTAACCTATTTTATTTTAATATTTTTTTTATAAAAATATTACCTACGGACGCAAACATAATATGTAACAAAATAGGAAGGACTATAAAAAAATCCGAACAATATTTTTCTGTCAATGAGTTTTTCTCAATATTCGTTCTATGAGACAAGCCACGGAACATATTATATTCAGGGTTGCCGTGAATATGGATGTCCATGGAAATCTACATGGATGGATATCGAGGTTTCGGTCATATCCATGGATACTGTGGATATCCAATTCAAAGTTGAACTTTGAAAATAATCGTTTAATGTTATTAGCATTTATGCTTGATATTCTTAAGCATTTCACATAATAAATTAGTAATCCTATCTATAATTAGAGAAATGTATGTATGTATGTATGTCTGATCGGTAATTTTCTCCCAACTCTCTTGACGGATTTGCATGCTTGATGACTCAAAAGAATGCTAAGTCAATGGGTAACATGAGAAAAATAGCCACGAAATGCAAAATTTCTTATTGAGAGGCCCACAGCAGAAAATACCCCAAACAACATGTTTTTGCTGCGATGCTAAATCAATATGCTTCAGGAATTTGAATCTGCAGACAGTAGCCTGATTGATTCAAAGCTAAATCAATAAATTTGAATTCTGCAGATGCTGCGATTACTAACGCTATACGGGTAATCCTACTTGTAATGCTAAAAAATAAGATTGATTTTAGTTGAAACTTGGTGTGAACAGACATGCAGGCATTGAAGCATACAGACATCTTTATAAGTGAAAAGGAAGGAGGGATCGAGGACGGATTATTGGACTCACTGGTCTTAGTTAATTTGTCAAATATTTAGCATACTCTTCATTTTGATGAATTCAGTCATGAAAATAACATAAGACGGTAATTTCGTAAAGCGAAATAACTCGACATACTGTATTGTTCTCAGATAACAGCTTCTTGTCAGATTGAGAACCTTATCAAAATCTTATTTGCCTCTCCTTCTGTTTTTGTAACTTCTTAGATTCAGTAAAAGCATTGACTGATGGCATTGTTTCTGGGTGAAAGTCACAGCTTATGAATCGAGTTTTTCTTGACCACCAATGAATTAAAGTTAAAGCTTTTTTCACTTATTTTTAGAAAGCGGCCTTACCTTGACTTTTGAACTGCGACCTGATGCGCCCCACCATTGCTACGTCCCTCTTGCTCTGTCTCTCAAGCGTGTGTGCTTGGTCGACCTGCGTGTACGGGCGACCTGCTTGTCCACCTGTAGCCATATTTTCACGGCGGGGCTATCCTGCTCCGGCAGGCCAAGTGTGGCATTTCCTGGGTCGACCTCCAAAGAAATGAGTGGACCTGCATCCTATTTTCCTCGGGGAGGTCGAGAGGTCGCAGTCTGACATGTTATATTGCCATGGTCATGGAGTATTTAAAACATCTTCTCTTGGGGACAATCGTGTAACCTCCAGTGCCTCGACACACACCGTGTCCTCGGGGCCACCCTGGCCTGAGGTGGTGCGAGTACATAAAACTTCGGGATATTTTGGTTAGGCTTGGGTGTTGTTGTTGTTGCCCAACACTATTTGTTCCTATATATACCACATCTTGGCGACCAGCTGGGTTTGTTGCATATACAGTAGATCTACCATTTTGTGATGTTGTCTCGGACTCTTGTCTGGAGCGCTCCTGGGCACCTTAGCATGCTGTGTTCCATTTGACTTCACTGTTCAGTCTACATTATCCATCCTCCGTCTTACCATTATGTTTCTCGTAGTCCCTCAACTGTGTTCTATAGATACGCATCTCCTCTTCAGGGATCCTTTTGTCCTCATTCACTTCAACGCCTCCCTTTCCGTAAGTTGCTTCTTGAAGACTTCTTTTATATGCGCTTTAGCGACGTCGATGAACCATCCAGGTTCTCTTTGGTCACGTTTACTGGCTTCATTTGCTTCTCTGTCTGCTTCCACATCCCTCACTAGTCCGGAGTGGCTTTTGGATCCACGTGAATATAGCTTTTCTTTTATCCTTTGTGTTTTACAGGTTCTCCGGAATTTGGTAGCTATCCGTCAATAGATTGTTCTCAGTTTTGTAGTTGAATTCTTTAAACTATCGATGCTGAACAGACTGTCAGTCAAACTTTTTGCTTTACTCCAGTTCCCAACCTTCTCCAGCGGTAATATCCTGATAAGAGAAGTAGCTGTATGTGTCTGCTGACTTCCTTATCCTCTCTACTTCGATATATCTGGTTTCGGGTCCATGATGATATATAATATCCAGTAGCTATACTGTAGATAATACTGTAATTCATACAAATGTTTTAATAGTCGAGTGCGAGGTTCGTGGTAACATCTTATCAATTATCAAATAGAATAACGTCGCTTATTTTCATGAAAAATATGTGAAAGTAAAGGAAAATAAGCTGGAGACACGTTCACCGAAAAAGGCAAATCACGTTCTGGGTTTTCTCTGTAAGTAAATTGCCGCCGCTCCGAGGGAGTGAATCGCAAACAGGAAGTTAGAGAGTGAGCAGTCGGTTAGCACTAACGAGTTCGGCAAGCACCTTTCACCTGGTGGAGGCGATATTTGCTGTGGACGCAATGCTGGTGCGACTTGGAAAATATACTCCAGAGAAGTGAGCTCCGCAAATTTATTTACTTCATTGCTTGTAACCAAATATGTAGAAGTGAAATGAAGTAAAAAATCAATAAATTCAAATATTGACGAAAACAGACACTGTCTAACTGACGGCTTCAAACTATGTATATATAGAAGATACGTATGATGCCAACTGTGAAACTGTGAAATGATATGTACAGTTATGATCGGCTGCTTCGGGACTGACTCATCGGTAATGTGATAATTATTTATTGCGAACTGATAGTGAAAGCTGAATAATCATGGATTTTGATAGACGGACATATCGGTTCACAATGAACATATTTGATATCATCCATGCAATGAAGAGTGCTGAATCTTGGTTGGATATGCCAGGTTTGTAGTCAAATTCTGAATTGTATTTTCTTCCTCCGCAAAGCTCTCTCCGTATGATAACTCTCACTACTTCACCTAATCTTTCAAATCATATATACAATCTCTGAATTCTGGGTCTTCCTCCCGCATTCGTTTATTCTCAACCTTCCCTTCAATACTTTTCAACACTTTCCTCAACGTATGTGGTAGTCAAATAACTTCAATTGTCTTTTTTCGTCATCATCATTAAATCTCATGTCCCACAAGGACGTTGGTGATCATGGATTTCCACCTCTTCCTATATTTTGTAGTTCTTAACTCTTCCTGATCTGACAGGTTCATCGATTTACTCAAGACTGCCAATGTATATTAATCTTTGCATTCACCTGTTTCTTTTCCTTCGATTTTACTTGATGTTCTACATCTGTCTTCCTCATTATACATGCTCAAGATATTCTCCTCCTCTCCTAAAAGACCACATCTCTATACCGCTTCACTACCTTTTCCATTTTATGTGATGGTCCAGCACTCGCTTCTATATTTCGTAGCACTTCAAGTTCAGGACTCGGGTTTTATTGTTTATTTATATTTTCCTTTTATTTTTCATTACTTATAGCACAGGGTACCAGCGTTGCTGGGCTATAGAATAGTCCGGACCCCATTTTCGGGGGTGCCCTGCAACTTTTGTTTTATGAAATTTTCTGTGGGAGGCTTCCTTCTGCCCGAAACAGCCATTTCACACCGTTTTTAGCCTCCTTGACCTCTACCTTGACCTTGACCCCGGCCTCGAAAGTCGACCTCGCCCTCCCTATGTTACCCGCAGGGTTGAGGGGGTCACTCATGCAAAATTTGGGGTCCGTGGGACCAACGGTCTGGGCGGCAACCATAAACAGACAGACAGACAAACATACATACATACAGATTGACTTATATACAGTATATAAGATATCCTGTCTAAAATTAATTAATTTTCCATGCCAAAGAGAGGCTTCTGCACAATGATCTAGGGGAGGGGGCAATAGGTGAGGTCACAAAAGGTTTTGACACTAAATAAAAGTTTAGTGTTAGTGTTGGTCTTAAAACCTGCATAATAAAATTTGCATTGTTTTAAAATCTTAGAAAGTTTTAGTTCTAGTGTTAGTTTTGGTTTCAAAATATAATTTTTACTAAGATGTCAGAAAAAACAGTGTACATGGAAAACAGGATAGTTAAGAAAGGAAAGCAAATATTTTTTTAAATACAAGAAAGAAGTTCAAAAAAACTTTTATTAAAAAACTGGTGCAAAATTACGAAATTACGAATTACGCATTCAAGGTATCCTAAAAAGCCTTGGTCGAGAGTATAGATAAGTGACGCAAAATTGAAGTGCGAAATTATTTGTACAGTACATTTGCTTTAACTGTAACTGTGGTGTGATGATCATCTTTAAAAACAAAATTGACCTCAAGGAAAATTTTAACCCCAGGGATTTAGTGTTAAGCATACAAGTTTTCTATGTGAATTCATTAACACTAACACTTTCTTCGATTTAGAACATTGATTCACTGGGTTGAGAGAAAATTTTCCGCGTGATTAGTGACTCACTGTAGTGTGTAGAAAAGTCACCCTGTTTTCGAAAATTTAACTAGCGTTAGATAGGAAAATATTTCTGCGGGACAGGGGGGGGGAGGTGTGTCATGACTCTATTTTTAGGTGGAGTGGGGTTAAGCAAACTCCTACTACTACTGTATATATTTGTACTGCTTTACCATTTCCATTAGCTCTTCTTCTGCGTAGACATTTAACTGTTTTTTTATTATTTTCTTTTACTTATTGTCATAACTTCTGCTTTTCATGCGTTAAGAGACATTTCATATAATTTTTTTAAACTTTGCATAGTTGCTGTACCATTCTCTGTACTGTAAGTCCCTGGGACTGCATGTTACAGTAGTAGTAGTGATGAATCGTCAGCAAATCTCTGCTAATTAATTGTCACTTTGTATGCATATTCTCTGTCAGATCAGGAGAATATATAACTACTAAAAAAACTGACATATAAGCTGACATACTTATATGTTAAATTATTGCAGATGGTTTCATCCATAGAAATCTGATTCCGCGGCACAGCTATTTTAATTAAAATAGCTGTGCCGCGGAATCCGATTTCTATGGTTTCATCAGACTGGCGTAACTCTTTCTGTTTATTCTTACTATGAAGTAAAATCTGCGCAAAGTGAGCGCAAATAGTAGCATGCTGTCGAAGGTAGAGGTAGTAAGTAATATTATAGGTAGGAATGTTAAGTTCAAAAGTTCAAGTACCAGCAGGCTGCCAAATTAAATATTACGCAGTAGTTGTGACGTGATGGAATTAGATACACGAATTTATTGAGACGATTATATATTCTCTGGAGTTAGGTGATTTTTAATATTTCACCCTTAACTGTAAAAGGCGCCTTAACTGTTAAACCTTTTTGCCGTCAAGATTATACAGTTAAGAATAAGGAATTACTTTTGTCTATTATAATCTTCTTTACTATAGGTGTAGAATTGTATTTTCCATTTTCCTTTAAAATTTTCTACGTCTTCATTTATTAACGAATTTAGGTTTCAATTCGTAACCTTGAATGTCTGCATTTGGATAGGTTGTTCCTTTTGTTCTGCGAGAACTAAAAACAATTGGAAAAGATTGTTCTTTAGATCTACAAATAAACCAACAATGTCTTTTGAGAAAGCCAAAATGTTATATCGTCGAGGTTCGTGTATAAAGTAGTTTTGTCTGCAACCCACTTGTTACTAACTATACTATAGTATATATTCCATGAAATATACATTAGATATTTATTGTTAATTAAGATTAGCTGAAACTTTCATATAAAATTTCCAGATTTCCGTTTAAAAAATGACAATTCTCACGACCTTGATAAATGACAGGTAAATTGTATTTTAATTTTAAAAGCAAACTGCCTGCTATAAAATTTTACACATGTATAATGCTGAATGCCCAAGAAATTCCGTTGAAAGTCGCATGCAACGACCAAAAAACTGCTATGAATGCGTTTCTAAGTTGAAAGAAATCCTATTCAAAATGTTTATCTATTTTCATTTACATTGCTCAAGATATTCCAAAATAGCTACGAAAATTAAATTCAAATCAATATTAAAACACCTAGATCATATTGTTAATTGAAAGCTATATAGGAAGTTTAATAGCAAAAATTTTAAAAACTATTTTAAATATAAATGATAAAATAATACAGATATTGACTTTTCGAAGTACCTTCTTTAAAACACATTCAGTAATATTTAATATTTAACAATTATTGTGAAATTCTGTTATATAAATATATGAATGTCTATCTGTTTGATCTCAATAAATTTGAATTTGGTTAATTAGTCTTTTTACTTTTTGTCATCACTCATTATAAATTCATATACCGATATGACAATGAGATCGCAACAATATCGGAAAAATGATGTAATATTTATTACTCAAAAAGTTGCAAAGTTATGCAAATTTCGGAGTTCAATTTCAAGTCCTCATTTTTACAGAGTACATCATACTACTATAAAGTAATAAAATAATGTAATACTTTTAACACAAGCCAAAAAAAAACTACTGAATAGGGTTGACATTGTCGGTATGTTGTTTTTTGTGATTGTCTCGAAGAAGATCGCGGTGAAGTTCAAATCAGGGACAACAACTTTTGCATTCTGGCTGTACAAACGACACTAATGTTCCCTAGTTATAATAATAATAATAATAATAAGACGCAAAGAGACGATATTATCGGTGTTGTTAGGAAAGATGAAATGAAACTAATTGAAGAACAAATATTTGAATAGGACAAGATAAATAAAAAAGACAATATTAAATATAGACAAAATGATGAAGGCAATAAATACGTGGCGATTTCTTTTTAGAGAAATACAGTTGGTTTGTTGAAATAAGTTGAACGGATGGACAAAAGAACCAGGAAATGAATGACATATATAAAGTGCTGTATTGAAAAGTTTACGTGGGGAACATATAATACGTACGAATGCACGAAAGAAGGAGAGATAATGAGTTGCGATAAGTGTATTGTATAAAGAGTGAAGAGAACAGCATGGGTTGGTATGTGAAGCAATAGTGAAAGGAGCAAGCTACAAAGTGACTATCAGAGCAGAAAAGACGGTTGAGGCAAAATAAAGAATAGAATGCATAATACATGGATGAAAATGTTATCAAATATAAGACGATGGTTTGGCCAGAAAAGTGTCTCGAAAACAGGTACATAAGCACTACACAAGAACAGGCATTAAGAACCAATTACCTAAAACACCATTTTGCCCATAATACGTTGTAGTTTGCCAACCAAAATACCGTCTTATCTTTACTATCACACCTGTTCTAGCAGATATGTGAAAACCTCTGAAACGTATCCAACTCAATTCTTTCGCGAGAGCACTAACTAATATCCATTGCTCGTATATCTACACAGTTGAAATAAAGCAGTTTTATTAATAATAGTTATTTTGGAATGCAGGTTAGCAAAATAAAATTGTATTTATTAACACGAAAGCAATGAGAGTTATATGACAACTTTAGACAGAAATAAGAAACTAGTAGATGACATACAGCTTAAAACATTTAAAATTGGAACTAGATTCAATAGATGCATTTTGTGCACAGCATCACCACCTGGTCATTATTAGAGCTGTGATGATTTTACCATAAAGCAATAAATAAATAGTAAATATATTGGCATCAATACCACTACATTCCCTCTGTTTGTGATATATGTCATTGCACAAAGCACATTGGAACAACTCACCAAGATAAATGACCTTCCGGCATTTACTACTTCCGCACATTTTCTCCGCACACTCTCCAGTGTTAGAGTCACCTCTCGGCAAATCCTGGGAACTCCGCCGGATTGATTTGATTAGCGACA
>JAUYWV010145100.1:0-10373 GCA_032274565.1 Nematoplana nigrocapitula | reverse complement strand
TTAGTCTCTCTTTTGTTGGAGCTTTCGCTGTTACAATTTTTGGCTTGAGCATTCCCCAGAGCGCGTTGTCACATGAGGTCATATCCGGGCTACGCAGTGGCCATGGAACAGGGCCATTCCTGCGAATCCACCGATAAGGAAAGCTAGTACTGCCTTGTTGCGATGGCAGTGTGTGACGGTGTACCATCCTAATGGAAATGGGAGGCCCGAAAAATACCTTCCGCTTTTCTAAAGCAGGAATAAATTTAGTTCGTAGCATATGGATATAGGAATCAGCTGTCACATTGCCATCGATGAAAAATGGTCCTATCAGATGTTGAGCAGACATGGGCGACCAGATCATCACTTTTGGCGGATTTTGTCTCACTTGCTCGTAAAAATGTGGGTTAGCCGTGCTTCACAAGCAAGTCTGCTTATAGCCTTTGCCTTCGAAATAAACCGCACACTCATCGATGAAAAAATATGATCTCTCGTCGCACATAGTCATATTTGGCCAAAATTTCCTGACAGCAAGCAAAACGCATCTCGTGGTCATCTGGAGAAAAAAATTGCACTTTTGTTGCTTTCCAACTTCTGTATCCCATGTCTTTCATAACATTCATTATTGTCGTTCGTGGAATGTTCAATTCATCAGATCTTCGCCTCGTTCCCTTGTATGGATCTACTTCAATGGAGGTCCTCACCATATCGGTATGGTCGCCTCGGTCATTGAGCCGTCCTGTGTGCGGTTTATCCAAAATGGCCCCCTATGTAAACAAATTGTCTGACCATCATTTTATGACTCTTGCGTCTGGTCGTTCGTCGTCAAACTTCTGCCGCAACTTTGCTTTAACTGACCACAATGCAGAAACAGATCCGACTCGTGATACCAAATCGCAGCCAATATGCGGTATTCCATTGTATAAGGACTTTGATCAGCCATCAGACATAACAAAAAATGAATATAATATTGTATGTAAGTTGCTATATACTGTTTATCTAAATGACCAAGGTGATTTGAAATTTAAAATATCGTTTAAAAAATTCATTAATCAATACAAACGAAAATCAAGCAAAAACACTTATCGATCCAAAGTCGTAGGGAATTCTTGACAACTCTGTATATCTCATTTTCTATAGTTTCGCTAAAGAAAAATGCTTCTAATTAAAGAAATTCTATCATGCAGTAATAGACATGTAATTTTCAATAATATGAATTTGTTATAAAAGAGTATTACCTAGGCAAGTAAACCTATATTTGTCTTTTTTCATCATGCAGGATAAATATAACACAGACTTGAATTTCCATCATTCACTTCTATAAGCCTAAATACTCCTTGAATTGTAAAAGTTTCCCTGTTGATTTTAAACTTAAAAAAGTATTGGTAAAATCTCTCTCGAAACGGACATACCTATTTGTCGCCTTGAAGGTTACTGTGTATATTTTGTTTGTACAAAAACTTTTCATCTAAAATATTTCAATTATTGTCTATATTTTTTCAAATTGCTCTTTATAAGTATTTTGACTAAATTAAAGGAATATGGTAAATTGACTTTGTGAAAAGTTATTTACACAGCTGTTCCTATACCTCATTTTCTAATAATTACAGATAAAGCGAAAAATGACAGCACAGAGACAGTCACAAAAACTAAAAAAACTCTATATGTATTAAAAAAGACTATCACTCGGCTGCTTCTCGCGAGTTCTTGTGTAAAGGATAAAATATTTTTTCTCACCTCCCATTCCCTAAGCACTTTTTTGGGTTCAGAAGTTCATCAGATGCCTCTAAATCCACGTAGCTTAGCGCTAATTTTTTCAGCAAGACTTCACCACAACCATTACTGACACTGCTGCTGTACAGAATATAGTGCCTACCGAATGAAACGAATATGTATACAAGTGTCTACGAACGGGGAATTTCATTTATAGGTAAAGTAGTCCATTGGAAAATTAATACTAAGGACAGATATACAAAGTTTTCTTTGACTTGGCCAGTATTTCATTGTAAGAATATAATTGAGCTGAGCATAACTATGATTCAAATATACTGATTATTTTTCTTAGCTCCGATAATCTTCCAGTACTTATTAGTCAATAAATGTGACAAAAGGTTGCACTAGATGAGGACACTAAAGAAGAACAGTATCAGCGAAGAAAATCTAGTAACTTACTCCTCTATATACCACCCAAATTCCCAAAGTTATGACATATGGTGCACCAGCATGGTTTCCCATTATTGACATCAAACTACGCGAAAAACTAGAACAACTCCAAAAGAGAGGATGTAAATACACGAACAGCGACTTTGTGTTATGAAAAGTTTTATAGAAAACAACCGGCTACCAAGTCTTTACAGGTTCACGGAAGCACAGCAGCAAATGAACAATTTCAGACATATCCTTACTGGTGGGAATGAACCATCCCTTCAGTCCCATGTAACAATGAGATATCTCACCAGACGTGACAGGCTGAATTCATTTACGTATTCTTCTCCTATGTCGAACTATCGTTAGAATATTTTTTCTATCAAATCCGGTTCTATAACAACTGTTTAATTGTACACGTGTTTCCTTTTTATTTTATTGTATTTTGTTTACCAGCAATCTGTAATTCTTCTATATTAGCTTTTGGCTATTTTTGGAGAATAAACTATACTATACTATACTCGTGATGTACATAAACTAACATTCTTTCGTTCTCCTTTCCTATATACGTACTGTTCAAAATTATATATTCAACATTTTTGTATCAACTAAATACAGTATGTCAGTCAAGTCATATTGTACTGTATATACGTTAAACATCATTTACACCTCTTCGTTTTCCACACTATAACTGTGCACTAGAAGTCACTTCGGGTACAATCTTTAGCGGGACTTCTTCCTATATATATATATATAATTAAAGATAAATTAATGACATTTATTCTACAGGATGGGGCTTGGCGTGGTACTGGGAAATCGTGAAAGTCGTGAGCATAAAGTGTATATGGACCTATATCAACACCGAATGAATTGCCAGATAAAATTAATGCTATAACTACGACACGAGAATAGCCGAAGCCATCTACATCAAGGAAAAGAGGCGAGAATGAACGCAAAGGAAGAACGAATCTACAATCTCAGTGTAAGACTTCTGTAACTTACCTAGTCATCTGGATAATTTTATTGATTTGTATTTATTTATTTATCTTTATTTTTATTTTTATTTTTATCCGATGTATTGTACCGATTGTAGCAATGACAATTTTCGTGTGCATTTTACTGTAAACTCCGGTGATATCGATTCTATCTCACTGATTTTCTGATTGAAGTGATCTGTATTTATCCGAGGTTCTTAACTGCAACTGTGCTGTATTAATAGCTCATCTGAATTCATATGCGTGTAAGAATGCTTTGAGAATGATTGTGTAAATCGAAAGCGCTCAGCAAAATATAATTTTATTCATGAAAAGAGCGTAACTTTTATTACATTATATATACAGTACTAATTTATAACATCAATCGAAACAAATTCGTAATACCAAAAAGGCAACGCCACAACTGGTATCCCTCCTATTTACAATAACAGTGAAGAATGTAGGTTTGTAGTACGACGTTTTACACTTTGAATCACGAACCGCCCCCAAACAGACCTTAGCGGTAGATTGCGATGTTGTGATTATATCTGTCATTAGAATAATATTTGACCAGAAAAAAACTCTTTCATGGCAAAAAATAAAGTTGAAGTTTCATTTAGTAGCAAATAAAGTTGGTTTTCAAACCAAAGTAACTCCACTTAAACGAAATGCGGTCTCTCTCGCCATCAGTAATAAAATTGTTTATGTAAACTTCTAACATTTTTGTCAATCACAAAAGGTACGAAACTTTTCTTACTGTTCCAGTAACAGTTTTACTTGGTAGTAAAAAATCAGTGAAAATGTTGAACATTTTAGAACTCGTCTATAACTTTAAAATTAAAACATCAGATAAATATAGGTTGTAATAACAAAGTTAAATGACTTCGTTAGCAGTCCATACAGGGTTTATAAAGAACATAAAATATTTGTTTGTAATGATTGCAGAAACACGGCATAGTATCATTAGACTCCTTAGCATTAGTGCACTCTTGGCCCTTGTTTGGTGATTTTGAATAGGGATCCAATTCTTATTTATTCATTTAATAATTTCTTAACTTATTTTTTTTCAACAAAGAATGAATATACCATAGAAGCATTCATTACATTCACTTTCACCTCTGCCAAATTTCCCTCTCAGTTTCACGGCCGCGTGCACAGGGTCCCCCTTCCAGCTTCTGAAGGGTACTCCCGGAATCCGCACATATCCTCACTCGTCTGATGTTTTCAATCTTATCCCACCTGGTCACCACCATCTTCTTCTTCTTCCCACCCTGATCCCTGTTCCAATATCTTCTCTAACGCCTTCATCTCCATTCGAAACCTGGGGCACCATGTTCCTGCCGCAATACTGACTTTTGTTCTATTTTCGTCACTATCCACCAACAGTATCCTACTCCTCGTCCACACATACAAAATAAACTATTGCTCATCCACCCACCTGGAAAGGTGTATCTCGAACCTTCCCTCCGCGTTCACCCAGATAGATGAATACCGCCCCATTCTTCTCCGGTCCACAGTAGGGACAGCCAACGGCCAGATCGTCCACTCCATCCGAATCGATATCCCCAAGAGTGGTCAGCGAAGTGCCGAACAGTCCGCCCTTGTCCGGACCGGTCAGAATGCTGGGCCGCCCATCGTGATTGGGCACATAGGCGCCGTGGGCTGCCGCACTCAACTCGCCACCGTAGAACACGTAGACCCGACCGATGTCGTGCTTTCGCTCGGAGAAATTGGAGAAGAAAGGCGCGGACACCACGATGTCTCCAATGTTGTCCCCGTTGAAGTCACCGACCGCCAGGCTGTAGCCGAAGAAGCTACCCATGTGTCCGAAGGTATCGTTGAGGTAGATTAGCTGCAATGAATAAGGACCGGGTAAGTGCAACGATGCGATATCGTCCCCTCCTTCTTTTCGTCCCAAATGCATCAATTGTTTACACAAAGTTTAGAAATCTGACCGTAAATTATGTTTTCACTAGCACCACTGTATATATGCTATACTACTATGAGCAGTGAAACCAAAAATAAAATCTGTTTAACATTTGACAGTTAAAGAACACCAAGCACCTAATAAAAATATACTACTCATTAAAACTACAAATACTTCCGCATCAATTCAAAGTGAATAAACACACCGAAAAGTAAGTAATAGCACATTTTCTCCTAATACTGTCAAATCTTTGGTACTAATGCATTATACGCACCAGCCGTATAATCAACCAACCGTATTACCGTAGATCGATCCATCAGCTTAAATGTTAGCATATTTATACAAATCAAAAGCATACAATCAGATACGGCTTCGCCACACTAACAAAGACAGACATGTAATAGACAGTCTTCACAAACACTCACGCGATAATATTACAACTCTATTGTTTAAATATGCTAATATTTCACCAGTAGAACTATGAAGTATCGATCCACGGTTATTCAGGGCGGTAAATGTCAATATACGATTATCCGGCCGGCGCGTATAAAATGCATTAGCTATAAATTTTATATGTATAGTAAGGGAGGTGACTGAATGCGATGCTGAATAAAATTTGTTGTCGTCATTAACGTTTTGGTGCATACCGTCGATGGATTAGTTGGGGGCCCCCCCAATAAGTGAATAAATATATTTTTCCTTACTACTCAAAGATATCTTATATTGTAAAATATGTTGTGAACATTGCAAGCCAGAAATCTGCTGTAAGTTAACTATAGCTTTCCCTTACCTAAAGTGAGGCTTTATGAAATCAGTTATAAGTTTACGCGTTTCAACTGAGAAATTAACAGACCAAATTCTGGAATGCATTTTTATGGATTATATTTAGGGCCTATTTGTATTGTTTAAGTACAGTATTGTGAAAATATTATATATTTTAGTTGAACATTCTTGTTTTATTACACTACTTTTTCACCCCGAAAAGCTACAATTATGTTGTATGACACTGCCATTAGTTCCAAAATTAACTTAGCAAACGTTATTTATACGTGTAAAAGATATAATTTCCTATATTAATATCTTTCTTTTGCAGAATATTTGCCATCTTATAAAATAAAGTACATTCCGGAAAAGTGATATTCCCTGTGAGATTTCCCCCAAAAAATTAGCACCCCAAATTTCGCCCCTCCCGGTTGATTACCCGTGGAGCAGTTGAGAAGATAAATCTTTCCCTATGAGTCGGCTTAGGCGTTCATCTATAGCTTATCACTAGAAATACTTGCAACTCTGGCTAACAATTTGATCTCCGTTATGACATGTGAAATAATAGGCGATTTCCCCTAATCCATCTCTTCCAACATTTCCGAGATGAAGGGCCTATCTATAACCGGTCTAACGAAATTATCCCATGGAGATATAACTCAATATCTCCACCCAATCAATTCGCTCGTTTTATCAGGTGATCTATATTTTTGTTAGCTATAACAAAGGGAAACAAAAAACTAGGTTACATTACCAACTATATAGTATTTGACAGGCTCGGAACGTATGCTCCATCTTTAGGTATTCCGAATAGAGTACACAGAACAAACTGGTTAAATAAAAAAACCATTGAGCGAAGAAAGTCACATATAATCAGAAAATATTCATTAAATGAATTAAAACTGCCAACGTTACAGACTAAATAAACAGTCTTGCTATTATCAAGGCTAGCTATTATCAAGGCTAGCTATTATCAAGGCTAGCTATTATCAAGGCTAGCTATTATCAAGGCTAGCTATTATCGAGGTAAGCTATTATCGAGATAAGCTATATAGCATTCGGAATGTTATGAAAACCGTTTGTTCACATTTAGTCAGTCAGAAGTCATCTGCATACGACACGATTTCAAAGATAAGATATTACATAACATAGCATAACATTTTTTTATTTTGGGCTGCACGATGACATTATATTCTAATATCGATTGACTAAACCACCAGAACAAAATTAAAAACATGTAACTGCTATCAGCGGAGAAAGACCATCCGTTGTTTTACTATATTAACATAATCATATTTTGTTATTTAATATTGTTGTGACATAAGGATAATCATAATAATAACGCTTTAATCAAATAATTAAAAACTATAAGCTAAATTTTTGTATTAAATTTATCTGGTTTACCGCGCATCTAAACATCAATAATAAGAAACGTTAATTATGTGAGAAAATTTTAAGTTAGAAAAGATAACTTATTAATCGCCGCACTGTATATTATTTAATTCGGATAAGTCTTGTGAGATAAACTCATGCAACACACTGGGTGATACCTACATAAGTAAACGCCTTCGTAAATGTAACAAAACATGCAACAATTTTGCCTACTGTGCTTCTACTAATATAGTATAGAGTATGTTGCCTTTTTGGGCATTGTTTGTTAATAAAAAGAAAGGGTCAACCATATGTGGTACTAAAAATCTTAACCAGTTGTCAACCCTTGTAAAATTCCGGTGCAGAAACTAGAAAGCTAATGAATTTGGAGAATGAACACACGCTTTAGGAATATCGTAAAGAAGCATGGTTTTAATAAAGTAAAGGAATACAACTGATTTTGAAACTACAAGAGTCTTCGGTGCATCTTAAGAATGATAGGGAAAAATGAAACGTCTGAAATGCTATCAAGATATAAAACTTTGTTCATTTCTATGGAAGGAAATATATATTGCTCTATGTGGGATAGAGAGAATATTATTTCCAAAGATCCTTTGAGAACTCCAGAAACGTTTGGATCTTCTAAGAATGCAATCCAATGAAGATCTAATTTTAAAAGAAATGCCTACTGTAGATGCCCCTTCGTTAAAAAATGCAAATTGACTTCGACCAGAAATCCAGAACAAGATGATAGTCGTAATTAGTAATGACGTCATCCAGAAAGATTTGGTGAGTGAAATCAAACCAGTTGGTTTTCATTCTCTGTTGTGTGCTGAGGTCACATCTGCTAATGACGAATATTTAACAATTTCATTTGGGTGCTAATGCATTATACGCACCACGGTTATCAGTGTTTTTCCTTGAAATTGTCATTTTCTCTCCTATTTTTCACATAACGATTACGTTTCCAATTCTCAAAAATAAACATTTATTTATTTATTTATTTATCCGTACAACCGGCTGTATAACCAACCGTATTACCTTAGATCGATACAACTAGTAAAATGTTAGCATATTTAAACAAAAAAGCATATAATCAGATACAACCTCTCTATACTCACAAAGACAAATATGTAATAAACAATCTTCAAAAACACTCACACGATACTCTTACAACTCTCTTGTTTAAATACGCTAATATTTCACCAATATAACTTTGATGGTATACATCCACGGTTATTCAGGCCGGTAAATGGCAATATACGGTTATACGGCTGGTGTGTATAATGTATTAGCTCCTTCTTTTGTTTTGTCGATAACGTTGTGAAAGTTAAGCCGGGACGATGATACTATCTTTCATAAAGAAATAGGATTTCTTAATAGGAATTATTTTTAAATAATACCTTAAATAAATTTCCTAATAATTGTTTGAATATTTCTCTTTCTAAATTTTTTCTTGTCCCTTCCTTCGTGTGGCTATCCATCTGTATCTCTGGCAAAAAGGTTGCAGCACATGGCACGCAAATCGAGCAAGGAGATTTGCATTGTCTATAAACAACTTTCAAAGCGGGGTCCTTTTTATCAAACAAGAGGGAAGCCATAGGCATTAAAGACTTGTAATCGTCATTAAAATAGTGGTGCTTCATTTGTTACTAAAGTTTTTTTTCTTAGTTGTTTGTATCGGGCGTTAAGATTTATTCATTCTGTTTAAATATCTGTTAAATCACCTCAAACATTTTGGTATGCTAAAAAATTGTGTTATTCATTAGTCAATGTAATCCTTTCTGTGGTATAGTTTATGTTTCAGTTTTACTGGAGATGCTGAGGGCGAAGCGAAACATGTCTGCTAAATAAATTTATGGAAGTCAGTTTTTTCTTTGCCTACGCAGATACTCGAAACGTCCTGCTCACTGAACTTGGTACCCAACGAAGGCGTTTCTGTTTATTTATTCCTAATAACATTTAAACATTGGAGGAGGTCTAAAGTCTCCAGTAATTCATTTTTCTTTGTAGATGCTGAAATAGTTACAATATATTGCTTCACAACGGCAGAATAAGGTCACTCACCTGACTCAGACTCATTTCTTTATTGGCTACAATCACTACTCCGCGATATCTATTCTCCTTCCACATTGGACTAGAGGTGATCACGTGATCAGTCCGGGAGCCTTTCGCTTTCAGTTTGTCGAGGACGACCGCGTAACCCAGGTTGTAGCCCTTGTGTTTGAGGTCGTTTTTGCTGGACCTCAGGTGAACCCTGTTCACCATTTTCTTGCCTTGATAGGTACCCAGGAAGACGTTCCCCTCGTTGATGTAGCTACCGGGCATGCCCAGTGCAACAGTCACATGACCAGTTCCAGAACCTTACAGATACAATCAAACGCAAACAAATTAGTACAGTTTGATAATGCAAAGAATATTCTGTACATATGAATAGTAGTGACGTCCTATTTGTATTAATCTATACCTAATCATCTATGATGATTGACTTTAGATACTTATTTCTGATAGGAAAGCATAACGTATTAATTGCAAATGACAAACATATTAAAATGGTCTGATGACGCCTCGCCTAAGTAAATAAGTTCAGATTTTGTTACATATTTAGATTTTAGAGATGATTAATTTAGAAAAGTTTGTTCGACTATCTATGCAATATCTGGATGGCTAAAATACTGTAATTGCATAACACCACACCGAATAATTTGGGTATATTCCTCTGATCAGATTGAGTGTCACTTGCAATTTGGCAACAGACGAATACCACTGCGCAAATTATGTTTTGCGTTAGACAGAACGATAGTGACAATGCCTGATGGTTTTCCACAAATTTCGGCGTGTTGGTCACTACCGTATAAAAACACACACAAACACTAATTCACATGTTCTCGTTGAAATAATGTAGGGAATTCATTGTTGCATCGGTCGCTTCAAAGAGGAAATGAAAATAGGCGGAAATTCTAATCACGCAATTTTCAACAGTATTTGGATCTATTATATTCAATCTTTTCTTATCGCACTGAGACACAACATCTTCCCAATTGGAGAGGAGTGAGTTAGTGATGTCGATACCATTGGAGAGGAGTGAGTTAGTGATGTCGATACCATTGGAGAGGAGTGAGTTAGTGATGTCGATACCATCTTCCCAATTGGAGAGGAGTGAGTTAGTGATGTCGATACCATTGGAGAGGAGTGAGTTAGTGATGTCGATACCA
>JAUYWV010145089.1:0-10373 GCA_032274565.1 Nematoplana nigrocapitula | reverse complement strand
CTCCGCTGGATCATGTTGGAGACTAGACGTGTGGCACTGCGGTAAGCAGCACAGTGAGAGGGATCACCCGTCCGTGAGGCACATCGTTCGAGTCGGCGACGGTGACGACGAGCTGCCAGGATCTCTGAGGTCATCCATGGCTGTGACATGGTGGAAGTCTTGTTCGGGCGAAGTGGAGCGTGAACATTAACGATGCGCCGAAATTCACAGTCAAGGGAAGAGGATACGTCGTCTACATTAAGCTGGTGGAGCAAAGGATTGGTCAAAAACTGATCAGAAGACAAGATAATGTCACGACGAAAAGCATCAATATTTACAGCACGCAACCTGCGGGAAAAAGCCCTGGTGGGTCTGGTTACAGAAATAGGAGCAGCATGGAAATTAAACAGAACAGAAAAATGGTCGGAGATATTAGACTTAATAACATTAACATTATGTACACACAGAGAATTATCGTTTGAAAAAACTAAGTCGAGGGTGTTTCCACAGACATGGGTTGGGACAGACACATGTTGTGAGAAGCCCAAGTCCGAAAAAACGTTTAAGAGATCATGTCCATGCAAATAATCAATATTATTAATGTGGATGTTAAAATCACCCAGGACAAAAGTACGAATACCAGCTTGGTGCCGGTCCAAGAGAAGTTGGTGACACTCCAAGAGAAAATCATTAACCGAGGAATTAGGGGTACGATACAAACAAATAAAATGGATATCAGAAGAACACGGAAAACTAAACTTAATTTCAAGAATCTCAAAGGAGAGCGGAACATTATCAACGCTAATCTGAGTAGCAGTAAGCGAGGATTTGTACACTAAAGCGATACCGCCGCCACGTTTATCAGGGCGGTTAACAGTAAAAATAGAGTAGTTTGGAGGCAGTAAATCAAAAATGGCAGTACCATTAGCATTGTCACTGCGTAACCAAGTTTCTGTTAAAACCGCGAAGTCAATAAAATGGTCAGCAATAAACTCATTGAGGACAGTAGCCTTATTACAAACAGAGCGACAGTTTTGAACTAAAACGCGATAGGTATGAATGTTAGCATTGACAGATTGTCGTGATGGTGACGTAAGAACCTCACCAACAGTCGGGTGCGGAAGAGCCTGAGGGATCGGTAGACTTGGGTTGGTGGGGGCAGACTGAGCATCACGCCTTTGAATGCCCAACCACCAGCATCGACGTCTAGTGCGGCGAGAGACGGGGATTATTGATTTTCGTAGAGTAGAGAGCGTTTGCCTTGTGTAGGTGAGCATTTAGCGTGTCAAATAACTAGGACAGCCACGTTTACATTTTTGCACGATTTAAAGAAATTTTAGAATATACGTGCGATTATTTAGCGTGTCAAATAACTAGGACAGTCACGTTTACATTTTTGCACGATTTTAAGACAATTCAGAATATATTAAGTGCGATTATTTAGCGTGCCAAATAACTAGGACAGCCACGTTTACATTTTTGCACGATTTAAAGAAATTTAGGAATATACGTACGATTATTTAGCGTGTCAAATAACTAGGACAGCCACGTTTACATTTTTGAACGATTTTAAGACAATTCAGAATATATTAAGTGCGATTGTTTAGCGTGTCAAATAATAAGGACAGATAAGTTTACAATTTTATGGTAGATTTTAAGAAAATTTAGAATATACGTGCGATTATTTAGCGTGTCCAATAACAAGGACAGATAAGTTCACAATTTTATGGCCGATTTTAGAAAATTTAGAATAGACCTGCGAATGTTTAGAATGTCAAATAGCTAGGACAGATAAGTTCACAATGTTACGACTAATTTGAGGAAAATTGATTAAATATGCGTGTCTAATAACTAGGACAGCCACGTTTTGAATTTTAAGGCCGATTGAGAAAAATACGCGTGTCGGATAAATAGGGAATTATATAACAACAGCATCTCTACTTTCTCTCTCACAGCTCACTAATGGCGTTTGCCCCCAGAAAATAGCAGAATGCATCGCGTAGACGACATACCTTCTTGATCAACTTCTCCAGGTCGGATGTCTCGAAGGTGTGCGGATTGACGTGATCCAAGTGATCCTTGCTCATCTTGATCACCTCCGGATCGCGCAACAACATCGGGTCGATCATGCCCGGCACACGTTTCTTCCCCTTCTTCATCCGCTCCAACTCACGCTCCAACCGGTTCAACCGGTCCACCTCGCGACGCTTGATCTCGTCCAGATTGGTGCGAATGCTGTGGTGGACAAAGTCCAACTGTTCGGCGATCGATTCCATGCTCTGCAGTGTGCGGACACCCAAGAGGAATGGCGCTGATTGATGGGCAGTCAATACTAAACCGGTCATAGAGAAGAGCACCATGTGCGTTCTTCACCTCTCTTTCTCTGCCTCCTTCTATCCCCCTTCTACACTCTCTTCTCTTACCCCTAAGCAGTCGCCTTCTCGTGGCGGGGATGTCCTGCTGCGGCACTCAAAGAGCTGCATTCTCTTTTCTCTCTCCCATCTCTTTATATGCACTTATCACTGTCCCTCCCTCTATTTTCTTTCGCCTCTCCTCTTCTTTCATCTCACTTTTCCCTTTTCTCCCTCTTTATACTCTCTCTTTTATTTCTCTCTCTAATGTCTTCTCTTACTCTCGAGGTCTCCCCTCTTTTTCTCCACCCTCTTCTCTTTCTTTTTCTCTGCCTCACTTTCTCCCTTTCTCTCTTTATTGTATCTTATCGCTGTCCCCCATTTTTTCTTTTTTATCTATCCCCACTTTCTTCTCTTTTCACCTCTCCTATTTTTCTATCTCTCTCCCCTCACTTTCTTGTTTTCTCTCTCTCTTCATACTCTCTTACCGCTGTCCGCCCTCTATTTTCTTTGTATTATATCTATTCCCCATTCTTCTCTCCTCTTTTTACTTCAATTTTCTCTCCGCTCTCTCTCTCTTTTGTTTCTCTCCCTTATGTCTTCACTTACCTTCCAGTTCCTCTTTCCTCCGGAGATCGGGGAGCTGATACGTTTCCTCGATTGGAAATAACCACAAAAGTCTTTGTCAATCCCCATCTCTCCTTCTCCACCCCTATTCGTCCAGCAGTCTTCCTCTCCACACCTCGCTCTCTACCATCTCAACTCCCTCTCCATCATTCTTTCCTTTCTCTATATCTCTCCTCTCTGTGTCCAAAATAAACAAAAGCCTTCCTCAAAACCATTATATTTGGGCTATTCATACCCGTACATCGGAAGAGACCAGACCCCTTTTCTTCTCTAATATTCTGTTGCATCGTCCCATCTTTCAAAGCACAGTTACGAAGATCAATTCTAATAACTGTTAAAAAATTGACATAGCCTTTTAGGGATGCCATTTCCATCAAACTGCTTACCCCTGTCTCAATAATAGACTGGCCATATATATACTGTAGTACGAACCGTCGGCATCCACTCTGATTTTATGATTTGCCTAATTAAGTTCACTACTCTGTGTCTATCTACTGTAGAGTATACAAGAAATGTTTTCAGGCGAACCAATGATTAAGTTGTTTGGCCAAAAGAAAAAGGAAAGAAGCCACATATTCAACAGTCGAGTCAATAAAGCAGCACAGCGGAGAGTAAACACATGTACACATAGTTTAAGTGCCTGAGGGTGGAGGGTTTGCGTGCAGTGAAATTAGAATTTACAGGTTCCGAGTATAGTCTGTACTATTGGAGTAGGAGGGGTAAACCTCTCTCTGAGAGAACGGAAGTGAATCCTTCAACGAACAAGCAAACCCAGCCACTATATCTCAACACATTCTCTCTTCTTACACAACGTCAACTGACGTGGCATAAACCACAACACACACAAAAATAGAATATGCTAATCGGCGGGTTTTCATGCATTGTATTGTAGGAAAGCAAATTGATTCCATACCACAGTATGTACAAAATACACACTCACAGAGACCTGGTGAAAGCTCTGTGAGCACAAGAACAACCAAGACCAGCAGAATAATCGACCCAACCATATACTCACCTTAAAACAAATGGTCAGTTGATTGCTACCTCCATCGTATCCACCGTGGTCCCTCTCCTTCTTGTCCCTCCTGCGACAAGTCTTCCCAAGATCTCCTCCTTGCCTCCTACTTCAATCGCATGGACCATACTGCCTCTCCTTCTTGTCCCTCCTGCGTCGAGTCTCCCCAAGATCTCCTCCACCTCCTCATTCACTGTCCAGCTCTCTCCTCCTTGCCTCCTACCTCCATCACATCAACCGTGCTCCCTCTCCTTCTTGCGTCGAGTCTCCCCAAGATCTCCTCCACCTCCTCATTCACTGTCCAGCTCTCTCCTCCTTGTCTCATACCTCCATCATATCAACCGTGCTCCCTCTCCTTCTTGCGACAAGTCTCCCCAAGATCTCCTTTACCTCCCCCTTCACTGTCTAACTCTCTAGCAGACAATCCCTAGTCAGATAGCAAGCAATAATCAAAACGAGAGACCAAACCTTGTTCTTCTTCTGGAGTTCATCGACACGTTTCCGAAACCCTTCGTCCGATTCCAACTCCTTCAGTATCTCATTCAAGTAGCGGTGATATTCGAGATTATCGCCCTGGTTAAAAACGCCAAAACCACAGAGAGAAAGTAGGAACCATAGACAAATAAAAAATCAGTAGTAAGGCAAAGCCGTGTTCTAGATCAACACTTGCCCCTCACTCCCCCCCCACGAGGAAAGCAATGCTCTTAGGGGCCTGATTTGCCAATCATTTCATAATCAGGATAAAAGTTGAATTTCCATGTGACAATAACTCCACCATAGTTCAATGGAACAACTTATGACTGTTGCAATTCCCAGACAAGGGGACGCGTCAGTTCCCCGACCGACTGGGCAAAACAAAGACGGAAAAAAGAGACCATAGGAGGTCCATGCAGAGGTGTTCGTGATCTCTCAAATCCAGAAAAAATGACGCAAGATTCGAACACGGAGAGCTACTGGAAAACGATTTTATTAAATTGTGATTTTTAACTTTAATGTCAATTACGGACTTGTGTTAAAAAAATGGTGTAAACTTTGTGCGGGGGAGGTGGGGTGAAAGGGGTCTTGACCGTGATCTAGAATTAGACTTCGCCTTACTACTCACATTTGATGAGGAAGAAAAAGCGATTTATTTGGCAATAAAACAACAACGACAACGCCGCGAGTAAAAACCTAACAGAGAGAAAAAGTAAAGCCCAAAAAACATTCCGAAACCCCATCCCCTCTCCAGCCAAAATTGCTAGAGAAAACGGGGGGATTTACGTGATTGGACGACAGGTCGATGGTGAAATTTTTGGTAAGTCTGAGCAGGGCAGCTTTGAATCTGTCATCCGCTTCCAACACATTCATCACCTCCGAGAGGTACTTCTTGTAGGTCTCTGGAACATGCTCAGACTGACAACAAGGCACGACGGCGATAATCAACTGTGTAGTGCATTTACAGTACTCGTGGTGCCGCCGATAATTAGAGAGGTCAAATACAAACACTACTTAAAAATGGCACCAAGCCGTCAGTTCCATCGCATCGTAGAAGAGATGCCTATTCTATTTTAGTTAAAATTAACGCAAAAAAGAATTATACTACTTCTTTTTCGAACAAGTAGTAAGACTAGTTTATTAACTCATTTTACAATATTGTCATTAGAAAACCGTAAATACATTTATACATTACTTGATTTCACGCGCAGTAGCACGACAGATTTGTTAAGTTATTTTTGTACAATTGTCGTAAAACTGCAAATTAATCAAACAGATTCAACTGTTGGTGGTTGGTGCCATTAAAAACGTCATCTACATATACTGTATGACAAGCTTGTCATATCTAGATATACTGCATAGGAGGATATCAGACAGTTGTACATATTATGGATGCCTTTTCCTCTAAAAGCCCTCGTAGTCATTCATAGTTCCAATAAGAATTGATTGGTATTCAAAGCTTTGCAAGGATATGCAGGATATACATAATACCATCAATTCTGCACTCGAGTAATTTTCCACCAAAATAACTTGCTCTACAGTCTGCACAGAAAAAAAAGGTATCTACACATTTGTGTGCCTGTTTGCCTGGCTCAATTATACTTCATTACTGAACAACTAATGTCTTGGCTGTATTGCACAAACTACATCGCACAAATGGCTTACTACATTGGATATGGAACATTAAACTATTTGTAACACATGCACTTGGTACGGAGTAGATCTGGAAACACTACTTACAAATTTCGGCGTGCTATCTTTTTCTTCTTTAGCCTTCTTTGGATTTACTGGTGGACACACACAGTCATGGACAACACAGACCACCAAATAGACAAATAATAATAACTTCATTTTCCTGAAAAACACAAACATTCAAAAATGGTTTTATTTCTAGCCCATATTCTAAGATACTTTCTGAACATAAATCAATTATAAGCTATACTATACTATATTTAGTCATTAATATAACCAAATGAGAGAAAGTAAAATTCACATTTGATATTATGTAGAAACATATTAATTATTTTATCAAACCCTTCTGTCTGCCTTTCTTCAGTAATTACTACATACAAACAACAATTCCGGAAATATAAAAGTGAACGCAAGTGCAAAAGAAAAAATACAGTGGGTGAGGTTATGATCAGTGTTAACTTTAAGTCTGACTTAACACCCAATTTAACACCAAACACAAACACGTCAAAAAGTTATTATTTTTTCATCCTAGACATGTTTTCATTGGTTCATTTAATCTTAGCAACAGTTAGCCAAGCAGGTGCTGCTTAATAACCCTCACCCTCTAGGAAGAGGGCTTAAGAGGCCGCTCCATTATTTCGATAATGTAAAGACTAGGTGGCTGGATGACCACACAGTGGAACTGGCAGCAGAGAGTGCACAAGTTCGTGCTGGATGGAGAGCTCATGTGAAAGGTGCATCTGGCGGCGGTGGCCAAGCATCTTCATAGATGGGTGTAATGCACTATGACGACAACGATAGTAGATTGATATTTGTATTTTATTTGTAATTTATTCTAGTAGTAGATATGATACTACTATGCTTGTAAATTGGATCCTATAATTGATCTAGTGAAAATATAAGGCTAATGATGTAATGTGATTTAGAAATATAATTGACATATTTTTACAGATTGGCATTTAAAGAATATATATCATTGTTAGAAAACAACATTTAATTGAGCCAAAATAGGATTTTTCATTGATATTATAAACAGTTCTCCAAGACTGTAGCATAAAATTATCAAATTTAAGATTTTGTTATATTTTATTTATTATGTTGGGTAGAGAAAGATTAGTGGATGGGCAGCTGATGAACAATGAATGGACAGCAATTGGGCAATAGTTTAGGCAATGGATGAGTGGCAAATTGGCAGTGGATGATTAGGCCATCCATTGCTCCTCCACTGCCCAGCTATTGCTCATCAGATGCTTATCTGTTGCCCACCTGCTACTGAAATTATATATATATAGGATTTGACAAATGTAGTTTATACCTTCTCCAAGTTTATAGCTATAGATTCATGTGTTTAAAATTGTCAAATAATGTCATTGAGGTGAGTAATTTGTATAAAGTAAAATACGAAATTAATTTTCATGTGAATAATAAAAGACCACGGGTGTCGCCATATACATGTATTTTGTCATTTTCAATAATGAACATTGTCAGTGGCATTACAAGCGATCAAGACAAGAAGATAAACAGTATTTACATACGAATGTGCCAGATATAAGCTCATGACCGATCAAATTGGCAGTTGTCAAATTACAATCAATACAATAGCACAATGAATTAAAAGGTGAATTATAAGTACATACAAGAAAATTAAATTTAAATTTCAATAAGTAAATGCATAAATAAATAAATAAATATGCTACAATGACAGTGGGAACGTGAATTCATCCTGACCATTGAGTTCAGGTTTTAGCTTCCTCAAATGCCGATTCTAACTCTACATCGGAGGTACATAATAATTTGAGCCCTGAGGTTAACAATGACAGTATGTCTATATTAAATAATTACATACAGGAAAATCAAAGCAGACTTCCGCCCAGATAATGTAGGTCATGTCCATAAATATCTGCAAGATGCAGACCTACATGCCATTCCTTATGACAAGGGTAGTGGTTTCGTCGTAATGCCACGTGAAATGTACAATGTGAAGCTTGAAGATCTACTTCATACTCCCCAGTTTGAACCAGTACCTGAAAGCGCTCGTAGTAATGCTAAAATATGTTTGAAAAAGAACAAGAGCGCATTAATCAGACCCTACTGAAAATGATGAAATCCAGAAATATTATGAAGGATTTTTATGAGAATGCACATACATCAGGAAGTCAACCACCATGTTTATATGGATTATGCAAAGTACACAAATCTAACATGCCACTTCGTCCAATTCTCTCCTTACCAGGGATTTGTTATAAGAAATTAGCAATTGTTTTATATAAGATGATTGAACATTTAACTTGTACTCGAATTGTAACCTCAACCCGTGATTGTGCCGCAGCTCTTCGGTCTCTTAATCTGTATGCTGAAGAAAACTTGGTCTTGTTTGATGTGTATCCCTGTTCACGAATGTCCCGCTTTTGGACGTGGTTGAAATGCTTACTGAGGAATTGTACAGTGATAAAACACGACAACAGTCTTTTCCTCACGATATATTCAAAACGTTGGTTCTTCTCAGAATAAAAGATGTTCTCATCCACATAACAGTTGGTACCTACTGGCAAGTCGATGACATCACCATGGGATCCCCCTTGGGCCCGGCATTAGCAAATACATTTTTAGCTCATGTTGAAGCCAAGCTAAAAGAAAATACAACTTTCTATCTGCAATAAGTGGACGATATACTTTGTACCTTGATGAAATCTCGCATCAATACAAAATTACTCACAATGAACTCATTACATCCGAACTTGCAATTCACAGTTGAGGAGCCATACTAACAATTCGATTTCTCTTCTCGATGTTAAGGTAACTCAGAACAGTGATGGGGCTTGTACAACTTCTTGGTATACAAAACTGACAGACACAGGGCTAACTCTCAACTATCATGCAGCTGCACCACTATCTACAAAGAAGCCTATGATCAAAGGCAGCACAGACCAATTATGGCATATTACCAACAATAAGGAAGCCTTTGATGTTGAGTGGAATAACTATACACTAATTCTACAAAAGAACCAGTATCCTCTCGCCTTTATGCGTTGCTGTCTTGATGAAGTTTGGCCTAAGCTAGGCAGAGCTAGGACTGCTCAAGAAGATCCTCTCTTTATTCTCCAACTACAGTACCAAGGAAGCCCATCAGATTTACATCAACATTATTCCTTCATCACAGGTTATATTCAAGATGCTCAAGCTTGCTCAGTTCCTTTCGATCAATCAAAGCAACAATACCAAATGATATTTACTGCTGGTGTGGTGTATGAATTAATATGGCGGGGTTGCTCCCATTCCTATATTGGGTCTACTACTCAATATTTACACTCAGCATTGATCTCAGCATCATGCATCACACTGTAGAGATCCCATGCCCTCAACTGCCTTAATGCCCAGTTCCTCAAAGAAGACCTCAAGGTTCTTCATAAATGTAACAAGTGCTATGAACTATATGTACTTCAAGTCATTTACATCAAAAAGCTAAAACCTGAACTCAATGGTCTGGATGAATTTGCGTTCCTACTGACTTTGTAGCATATTTATTTCTGTATTTACTTATTGAAATTTTAATTTCAATTTCAATTTATTGTATATACTTATAATGCACCTTTTAATTCATCATGCTACTATATTGATTGTAATTTATTAACTGCCAATTTGATCAATTATGAGCTTATATCTGGCACATTTGTATGTAAATATTATTTAACTCCTTGTCCTGATCGCTTGTAATGCTGCCGACAATATTAATTATTATAATGAACGAAATACATGTATATGGCGACACCTGTGGTCTTTATTATTCAAATACAGTCACCTATGGATAATCATAATTTTCATGTATTACTATTACTATACTATTTATAGTATTAGAATGACTATAATAGTTCTACTATTTGCCAGCGGCTGCTATATGTGCAAGATTTGTTATGAATAAAGCACAACATCATATGCTGAGGCAATATGCAGTTGAATGTATACCAAACATATAAGTGGATAACCTCCATAGTCTTGTTGCTTGTGTTTAATGCAAGATAGATTACATCAGTGTGAGTTGAGAGAAAATTAATAAATCAGCTTGGTCAGCTATGTAGCTTTAACCCTATCATACCCAGGGGGGGGGGCCGAATCGGCCCGCGCTCTTTTGTTTTTACTGGCGTTTTTTAAATAAAAGATGCAGCAACTTGAGGTTCAGGGACTTTTCATATTATTATGTTCCGCAACTTTTAAAACCATTTTTAAGAAATTTCGTT
>JAUYWV010145078.1:0-10374 GCA_032274565.1 Nematoplana nigrocapitula | reverse complement strand
TGTCGAAAACGTTTACGATGAAATAAATGTTTCCGATTTTTGCCTGCGTTATCATTTGGTACTTAAAAACAGTCACTGTCTCAACGTTATTGATCTATCTCTCGTCTCTTGCCAGCTTATATGGGCTCGGGAAGGGGGGTGACTCATCGGTCGGAAACGTGTTCGTGCGCGTAAGGGGGAGTGGTGACTCATCGGTCGGAAACGTGTTCGTGCGCGTGGGGGGGGGGTCCCCTCAAACAAGTGGCCTAGAGCGTAGCTATAGTATACTACTCAGGTGATCTGAAGGTGTATGAGGGAGAAGGGTGTACCAGAGAAGTATGTCGAAATCGTGTAGGAGCAGTGTGGGTCTTACAAACGAGAACAGTCAAAGTAGGACTATACACCAAGGATCTTCCCTAAGCCCCTATCTCTTCGATCTGACAATGGATGTGTTGGCCAAAGGGATAAAAAACATATCCCTTGGAACATGCTCTTTACAGATGATATTGAGTTGTGCGAGACTCGAAAAGAGGTGGTGGAAAATAAACTGCAGGATTGGAGGAGGGTTTTAGAGGACAGGGGACTTGGGATCAGCAGGAAGAATACAGAATAGATAAGATCTAAAGAATATCAAGACTCAGGGATAAGCCTGCAAGGGAAGAGTTTAAAGAAAGTTGACAAGTTAAAATATACCTGGGCGCAGAGATTGCCCATATACAGAATTCAGTAAGGATGGAACAATTTCAAGAAGGTATCGGGAGTTTTATGCGATCTTAGAGTTAACCCCAGGATTAAGGGAAAAGTGTACAAGAGTTATCAGTCCAGCAATGATGTATGGTGCTGAAACGTGGACTAGAAAGAACGAGCAGGAGAATAAATTAGGTATTACAGAAATGAGGATGCTCAGAAGGATGTGCGGGTAACAAACCTGGAACAGGGACTTTGGAGAATGCTGATCAAAACCAGCGGACAAAGACGATGCTTACCCACTGATGATATTTCACATCATTAAAAATGGTTTACAACAAATAATTGTGAGCGATCGATACGTTCCATATCACCTGACTCATGCCAAAGAACGAAGAGTTGTCTGTTATCGTGAGGCTCTGAAGTCATTTCCTATATGAAAAGTCGGAAGGCGACTTGTTATGATGGATTTTACTTGACGAGGGAATTAAGTGCCTATATGCCAAACGAACTAAGGCCATTCGAATGCTTCGTTTGAAACGCTATACGTCATGTATCAATCTAGAGATATCAAGGGATAAAATGCCAAAAAGCTACGCTTATGTGACACTTAATTTGGCGAATATACTGCCATTTTTCTTTTCAGCTGGGTGGACGATGGAGGTGATCCATAAACCTATTTCCTCCTGCTACTCCCAATGGTTCGATAACATACAGCTAATTTACGTTTGCATCTGTCTATATGAAACCTTTTTGCGAGATGTCAATTAGCATTAGGAAATCGATAAAATATGATGAGAGACAAATCGATAATGGCTAGCTAGATTATTATAGCAGTTTAGCTGGCGTCGATGCTACAGACGTCATTTTTGGTGAACCAGCCGTTCATTTAATTTACGGCCAGATTCCTAAACTTGGTATGAACAACTGAAGCATCCTCGCATCTGTAAGAAAAGGAGAGCACGAGGTCGTATAATTGGACTTACTGATCCTTGTTCGTTGGTTGACTAAAACTTGAGATTTCTTGACCCATTCTAACACCCGGAGGTTCATTTAGCTGTACCTTCATTAACACTTCCGGTAACATTCTTCATCCAATATACCAAAAAGGTTGAAATATTTAAAAGTCAAAATTATAACATTTTTGTATTGAATAAAAAAGTTAATATTTCACTATTTAATAAATGTCAAAGGAAATATAAAATATTATTCCGGTTGGTCGATATACAGCTATACCGATCAAGCAGCGCCTAAGAAAATCCAATCATCTAGTTTTTGGGTGAATTTGAATAAACAACGAGAGGAATTGTCCTACAGTCGCCGTTCAGCAACCATTGACAGTGTTATCACTGGACGAACACCTTGTCGAACTCTTCCGCTCTCGGCCCGCGTAGAACATTCTTACTGACAACGCTCACGGGGTTCAGCGAATTCTCCAGATCTTTTAGGTAGCGCTGGAATAGGGAGAAAATACAATGCCGATATAGCTGGAAATTTACACGATTTCTACTCTAGCTACAATATTATTCCTACAAAGGAGAGCGTACAGTACAGCAAATGATTTAAATTAAATGATACAATAACTAAATAACTAGTTTGAGAGCCAATACAAAAAAAGCTAGAAATTGTGTAGCAAAGAGTTACAGTTTCATTACATGTAAAATATAGTTAGCATAAAACAGTATACTACTAATAACAAATTCAAGTAGTGTAGTTTGAAATTTATTAAATTATATGATAATATTGTATTGTATATGATATTTTTCAACCCGTAATTTAAAATTAAAACAACTACACAATATTGTTGTACAGAGGAAGAGATGTGAACCAGAATTCCACAGGCAACTAGAGGAGCCATGGCTAAAAGGAATCTAAAAAAATTTCAATTACGTTAGTCTAATGGAAAACAATGAAGTAGCTATTAGCGTGCCAATTAACAACTTACATGCGCAAACACCATCGCGAATTGTTTCTCGTTACTTGTCGCATTTTCTCCCACATAAACATAGAGTACTTCACCATTGTCGATCAGGAAAACATCCTGGATGATATGGAAAAGGAAGCTATCTTACTTACAGTAGTCATACTTTCAAATCATATACTTTGAAAAGACGGAGGGGAGGGTAAATCAGATAAGTATTTTTGTAAAATCGCCATGTTAGAAATATAAAACTCAGTAGAAAAGTTATGCTATATTACTATGAATAACGTAATATTACACACATAAACGAGGGCGCCTCTGATTATCTGAAATAGTAACATTTCTGCATCAATTTCAAGATTTGCATTATCGACTGAAAGACAGAAAAGTACAAATTGCTGCCCAACTCAAAATACAGATACTTAATTCATTAAAATCCGCATTTTTCTTTCTTCGAAGGCCACGCTATTCTGAAACAACTAAAATTAATATCCAACTTCAAGCTAAAATCGACTTCGTACATAAGCGTGACGAACATACAGACAGAATCTTTTTATAGATATGCTAGGATACATTTCAAAAGAAAAAAAGATGAATATAAGTTAACGAATACTGACTTCTTCATTGATAAGGCCTCTATCCAGAACACCTTCGGCCACAGTCGAATATTCCTTGCCTCCGCTGGCATCGGAAATTCTAAAATTTAAACAGAACACAGATTGATAAGATAACTCCAAAGAAAATCATTGCATCACTCCTAATTGTTGTTCGGTAGATACAAGCAAAAAATTGACACCATAGAAAAACTGAAGAATGTGCACTTAATGCATCAATATGCCTGTCCGCAGAACGCAACTGGATGACGCCGACATTGTTGTAGCCCTTATCTATGGCGATAGAGGCTGGGCTTGGAGAAGAGCCAGAAAGATGAAAATACCTCACTGGACACCAAAATGTGTCGTCTTGTCATTGCACAAAAGTTGTAGGTGAAATTACTGACAGTGTTGAACTCTGATGCTGGAAAGGAGGATATTGCGGGAATGTCATGAAGGTACGGATAAACGAACTTCCGGGTGTTAGAACGGATCAGAGTTGACCGCAATTTTTGGTCATTCAAGAAACACGGATCGGTAAGTCCAATGATGCGTCCTCGTCCCCTCCTACTCTTTCTCCCAACAGACTGACCAGACTCTCTTATAGAGATCATCATCATCTTCGTTTAACGTCCTTTTTCCATGCTAGAATGGGTTGGACTGGCCTTCTTGATGCTCTTCTCCAAGCATTGCCCTCTTGTGCAAGGTCTTTTTCCATGCTAGAATGGGTTGGACTGGCCTTCTTGATGGCTCTTCTCCAAGCATTGCCCTCTTGTGCAAGGTCTTTTTCCATGCTAGCATACTGTAGGTTGGACACGGCCTTCTTGATGGCTCTTCTCCAAGCATTGCCATCTTGTGCAAGGTCTTTTTCCATGCTAGAATGAGTTGGACAGGGGCTTCTTGATGGCTCTTCTCCAAGCATTGCCATCTTGTGCAAGGTCTTTTTCCATGCTAGCATGGGTTGGACAGGGGCTTCTTGATGGCTCTTCTCCAAGCATTGCCATATTGCGCAAGGTCTTTTTCCATGCTAGTATGGGTTGGACGGGGGCTTCTTGATGGCTCTTCTCCAAGCGTTGCGATCATTTGCAATGTCGTTTTCTAATCTCAGATCTCGCAAGTCTCCCTGAATAATTTGCCTCCAAGTCTTACGCGGTCTTCCTGTTCCTCTGGCACCATCTACCTCAAAGTTTCTGCACTTGTTGACCCACGTATCATTATCCATACTCTCTATGTGATCAAATCATCTGAGAGACGCACTTGTCGCATAAACACCTGATATACTGTACTTTCAATCCCCAACCTGTTCCTCAGATCATCAGAAGGCCTTCTGTCGATAAGACTTACATTACACATCCATCTAACCATCTGCATCTCTGTACGCTCAAGTCTGCATACATCTTCCGCCTTTACAGGCCACGTCTCACTACCATACATCTTCCGCCTTTACAGGCCACGTCTCACTACCATACATCTTCTGCCTTTACAGGCCACGTCTCACTACCATACATCTTCTGCCTTTACAGGTCACGTCTCACTACCATACATCTTCTGCCTTTACAGGCCACGTCTCACTACCATACATCTTCTGCCTTTACAGGCCACGTCTCACTATCATACATCTTCCTCCTTTACAGGCCACGTCTCACTATCATACATCTTCCTCCTTTACAGGCCACGTCTCACTACCATACATCTTCCTCCTTTACAGGCCACGTCTCACTACCATACATCTTCCTCCTTTACAGGCCACGTCTCACTATCATACATCTTCCGCCTTTACAGGCCACGTCTCACTAACATACACCATACGACTTCTAACACAAGCTGCATAAAGCTTCCCTTTCATATTGTGTGAAAACACCCGGGACGTCAAAAGAGGCAGCATGCAGTTCCCTAAATTTCTTCCCTCAGATCTTACTCGCATTACAGAGCTTGCTTCCGCACCACCATCTGTACACAACATATCACCAAGATAGCAAAACTGATCCACAACTTCATAATCAACATTTCCAAGTTTGACCTTCCTTGCTGTTTACTTAGTCCAGGCACATAGGAATGTATATTTCCTAGGCGTCCCCAAATTTTCATTCTGCAACTAAATTTATTTTCCAGTTCTCTTCTTACCTTTACCTCCGGAATAGGATAATTTGATGATTCAATGTACATGCAGTTTGCTTGTTCGAACCTATTGTGCCAAGTTTGTGCCTACAAGCCGATCCAAAAACGCAAATTATTGTTGCCTGTAATGGGATTCAACATCGCCATTACCTATGCGTTTGGATAGACGTTTGTAACGCGGAATTCCAGGCGGATTACACTTGTCAGCAGTTTATTCTTGCCTGACTGCATATGCTGGTCTCTTCTTAGTCTGATCGTGCTCATAGTCATAGCAAATAAGTAGTCAATGCTCGAAAAGCTTTGTGGATTGGGATGATCTCGTTGCGCTTCCAGACGATACATAAGTGCAAATATACGGTCGCCAGTTTGCTGAGACAATGAACATTTGTAGACCAATAATTATGAATATCCTGTTAAGCGTCAGGCGTGTTTACTCGCCGTGTACGATACACACAAGCAGCATGCAACACGCTGGATAGAATGTAAATTCTTATGTATACGCGCGCCCTACGGATGAAAAATAGGTGTTACTCGTTACGATCGATAAACAGAACAAACATAAAAAATGCAAACCAACATAACCAGAACATACTACAATACAGCTGTCAGATTCAAATTCCCCATTGCAGCACTGCACCAATCGCAAACTACACAATTAAAATTCCCGGAAAAGAATGAGACTATCAATGGTGCTATCCAATGAAATGTTTTAAACTATTTATGGGACGAAAATCATACCACACAAATTTTACGTGAAAGTTAATTACATCCTCTTGGGAATTACGTAGGCTGGTATATTGATGTAGTAACGCAGCAATCACCTTTTACAAAATTAAAAGTTCCCAGAAGTAAATGTGGCTAGCAATGGTGTTCCATCATAAAACAACTTATTCGCAATTTTTCATGGAGAAAATGTATGCTTTTGGGATTTCCCCTTCCAGAATATAAAATATTAGCATAAACGTGGGGCCCCAAAATACTTGGGCCACCCCTTGCCAATAAGTGCGGGGAGCCCGGGCCCATCATCTGTGCATAGAAGCATTCCCTTCATACATTTCTAAATAACGTAAAGCATACAGTAGCCTAACTAATCATATTCTCCCCCAACAAATTTCCAGAGCCCCCCCCCCCCGGTTCCACGTCCCTGTACTTCTTGCGGATGTAAGCATTTACTGCATTTAAAATTGGGAACGTCTCTCAGTTTGCTTTTCAATTCACTGCAACGTTTATGCACCCATTGGCTACAAAACGTACAGTACCTCGAGAGTTCACACCAACACCCTTTCTGCAGGTACTCCACATGGTAATCTACCTGATGTAAGTACAGGTCTTTCATCAGTCCCACTTGCCATGACCTTTGTTTTAGCTATGTTAGCTCTTAAACCTTTGCGCTCCGCTCCGTGCCATATTCTTCCAATCAGAAAATCTTTCCTCAATTTCCTCTAAACTCTCCCCAATTATTACCAAATCGTCTGCAAAAAGCATTTCTCAAGGTAGGCCACTCATGCACTGTCTTGATAATGCTTCAAGAACCATAATAAACCTTAAAAAAAGAAGTTTAATCTAAAACCAATCTCAATTGCTTTAGAACTGCTGCATGCTATACAACTAAGAGTAGTGTAATATTAGAGAAAATAATAAAACATGAATTAAAACTAATATTAATACTGATCATTTAAAATATAAAATGTTTTAACATCAATTTTCAAGATTTATATTATCGGCTGAAAAACAAAATCAAAATTCCTGTCCAACACAAACTAGATATTTAACTCACGGCGGGTTTCGAAACCGCAATCTTCTGCTTAGGAACCAGACGCTTTATTAATTAGGCCACATAATTCTGAAACCTCAAACTAAAATCGACTTTGAACATAAGCGTGACGGCCATGCAAACAGATCACTACAAGTGAGAGCAAACAAAGATGACGCAATAGTAGACAACAATGGTGCTGCGGATGAACAGTGAGCTACCCACTTGATAATGCATTTCTGAGCATTGTCCGTCCGATCGACCTGTTTGGCCGAAGCCTTCGTCGACACGGAGTCGTCGCGGAGTTTGGACAGGAAATTGACCTCCTCACCTCCGCCAGCACCTTCGTCCACCACTTCCGATTGGACTTTGCCCCGACTCGATTTCAACTCTTGCACATACTGGGCCGCCTTGAAGCGTTCGTCCTTGTTGCATTCCTTCCCGTTCCACTGATAGACATGGTCACCCAAATCCAGCAGGAACACGTCGCCGGAGTCCAGATGGTTCTTGCTCGCTTTCACCTGGACGTGGGGCAATGGGCCAGAAGAGGAACTATATACTCTTCAATCCTTACTCCCGTCGGAGCGGTGGCGCTGCTAAAGCAGTGGGCGGGGGGGGGCAAGATAGGCTGGGCTGGAGAGCTGGGCGGTGGACCCCCTTAGCACGTGGCTTTTGGGGGAGGGGTCGCCTCCTTTTTTTGCGAATTTACATGTATATTTTGGGCCCCGGAGGCTAAATATATTACTACTACTACTAATAGGAACTATGTTCAAGTGTCGCAGAGTAGGTGCGGAAAATAGACTAAATGGATGTCTACGTCTTCAGCCCTTCTCATGGGATTCCGGCTGCACTAGCTTTTCAGTTGAGTGCAGAATGGCTGGTAAGTCACGACCACCTGGAGACCCACCGGAGTTTATAGTCCCCATACAGTCGCCTTCTCGTGGCGGGTGTGTCCTGCTCCAACAGACAAAGTACTGCATTCACTGGCATTCAAGGCAGGATGATCTATGGTGTAGAAAGCGAGAAGATGTGGACAGCCAACAGGAAGGAAAAGTTTAACTTTAGGCTCACCTCTTTGATGACAATCTTGGCCCGTTGACCGGAGAAATGAAGCAGGCGTGGTTTGTACTCGCGCATGTTGGTCACGTGACGGAAACCCGAATCGCAACCCCCCTTCAAATATCTGCACGCATCCAACACATTGTAAACAGAACCGGCAAAGTGAAAACTAGTTTTGTGGAAGTACACGATATATCTCTATAACTACTGTATGTGTGGTGATCTGTCGCTATGTCTGTACGCTTACAACTCGAGAACGGAACATGGCAGAGAGTTGCAAAGGGTCTCAAATAAACCGGCGTTTCACTGGGACTAACATAGGCCCATTAAAAGTGCATTCTTTTAATTTTTTTAGAGCCTCACTGAGAATTTGAATCTTTCAGTCGGCGATTGCTGCAAGCCAAATCAATATGCTACAGATAAACGGAAAGTCCGGACAATTCATTTATACACGCCTTTCGTTGTCCATTTTCGGGGTTAGACTTTCTTATCGATTTGTCCATTCCCCTATCCAACCGCGCTCGCTTATAGCCACACTCCATTTTGCCGCTTTAGTGGCCAAAGCGAAGCGCGCGTATGCCGCTCGTACTGTATATACTGCAGATGGGTTGAGAGGTTTGCAGCCGGAGCTTCTTGAAGACGATAGCTACATTCGCAGTTTTGTCACTGGTCCATCTCTTTTTCAGAGATAAAATATGATTGCGAAAATTGTTGAGAGAAATAATCGCTTCTCTGCCAGGGACTTATGCGCCTTTGAGTCGGTGAATTTCGGCTTTGATGATTGTTTTCTACTCACAGAATTTTAAGAGATCCAGAGATCGATCTGGTCCGCTCGCTATTTTTAAAAGTAAATTATCACCTTGTGTAATAGCTTCCCCAATCTGAAAAAAATCGGACTTATTTTAGTCTATTGCTGCGAAAAGCTCAATCGATACTGACAATTATGGCTTCTGACTACAAACTTATCAGGTCTTTCGCCTAATTTTACCCCAAAGAGATAAGATTTAGAAACCGGTTAATGCAATTTCTTACGTGATAGTCTTGAAGTAGCTCTTGAAGAGGGCCGATTCGTGGTCTTGAACTTCCCGATGTTGGATTGCCCGGTCATCTAGTAGAGTGTCCAATTCAACAGTCTTGTAAGCAGCGGTGCCGTACTCATCCTGGGTGAAACCAAACGAGAATACACTATTGGTTAACAATGCCACAATATTACCGATTTTATTACGTTTATCATTTTGCACATTGATTGACTGTCTGAAATAACGTGTATAAATGAATCTGACAAATTTTCATTACTATATACCAGTTATACTACTTTAAAATTTGTCAGTAGGATATCTAGCTGCCGTCCTGGTTTGAGGGTTGGCGACGACTGATGACCATTCATTCCTTGATATTATCAAACCACTGTCTTCTTGGTGCCCCGTGGTACCCAGTGCCTTCGATGTTACCTTCCATGAACTGTCAGAGCCAGATCTCCCGCACTTCTTCGCACATGACCAAAGTTATGGAGTTTTATTTTCGCAACCCGTGCCATTATCTCTCTCTTCATTTTCATTTCCTCTAGTATTGAGTCAATTTGACTCTTTTGTCCGATGTTCCCGCCAAGACACATCAAGCATTCTTCTCCAGCACCATATTTCCAGAGTCTTAATCCTGTCTTTGTCCGATTTCTTTATTGTCCACCCTTCCACTCCATACAGGAAAATTGACCACACTAATGTCTTCATGATCTTACCTTTTAAAGTCTTGTGGATGCTATACTGTCTCTCCACATTTTCTCCAATTGACCAACTTTTTCCTTGGCTAGGGCTATTCTTCTTTTGATTTCCTTTGTGCAGTAGTTACCCGTTCGTGTCTTGTAGGACCCATAAACTTGAAATAATCGACTTCCGATCGAGATGTCTGTCAGGTAGTTCTCTTTTCTGTTAACCACCATTACTTTCGTCTTCTTGACATTGATCTTCATGTTCGAAAACTCACTTTCCACTACAAGGTCGTCAAAGTATTTCTCTTTTGTTGTGGTGTAATCCACATATCGGACATTGCTTATCCTTCTATACCACCAATTACAAATCCAGTGGTAGGGTTCCTCTCTTTTGTTCCTCTCATTATATTTTCAGCATAGAGGTTGAATTCGGTCGGCGAGATGTTGCACCATTGCTTAGTCCCCTGTCCAATTCTAAACCATTCCGGCATTTCTCCGTTCCATCTGACTGCAGTAGGATATACAGTATAATAAAATAGAATACAGATAATAGAGT